>CARXXK010000003.1:76481344-76710835 GCA_949089665.1 Macrosiphum euphorbiae
ATAACAGTATAATGTTCATAATAATTGTACAACTATCTCACTTTAAGCTATATTTCTATACGTAGATGTTTGTTGTAAAATATAGGTATAATAATAATAATAATAAAATTTTAAAAAAAATACTAAAAAATTATTTTTATCCACACTCCACCGAGAAGTCACTTGTATAATTAGTTTCACTTTTCCAACGCCCAACATACATGCTATTTGCTACACTGAAATTTAATATTATTCAAATATTTCAGCAGAGTGGCAAAAACAGTAAAGAGCATATTGCAGTCAAATTGTTAGCAGTATAGATAGAAAGACAACGAGATAGCCAATGCATTGTTTTTAGCTTACCTACTTAAAAACGAAATTTCTAATTATTGAGTTCATTTTAGATTCTGAGTGGGGTGAGGAAGATTATATTTTTATTTTTTACAAAATTGTAAAAAATATTATAATTATTTGTATACTAAATTTCTAACAGACGGAGTGCTTCAATTTCAACATATAGTACCTTATATTTTAGAAAATTGGATCAATATATTACTGTAAAGAGGTCATTTTCTTAATAGTTATGTAATTCCACGGGGAAAACCAATGACAAAATACGAAAAACAGGCTAAAAACGGAATTTAATTTCTATGCTTGCTTATAGTTTATTACTATAGATAGAAACGAATAAAAATAATAATATTATGATATTAATTTAACTTAGAGGCTATAAAAAATAAAATATAAAATATCCAGACTGACAACCGTCTCTGCTCAGAATCATTTTTCTTATACAATGATATTTATTATACTTACCTGCTAGTTGTGCCACTGAAATCTAATATTATTCAAAAATGTCAGTAGAGTGGCAAAAACATTAGTACGTTATCCATAGTCCCTTTAAAATCCTATTATTCTTAAATAATTTATTTTTTACTAACTTGTTTTGTAATTGTATAGGCATACTAATAAATTATAAGAATGTATTTTCTGCAGAAATTAAAATTTAAATGAAAACGTTCGATTTTAATTTAAATTTTGTTTACTGATATTAGACTTTTCTGATTAAAATTTAAAATAATAAATTAATTTTATTATTTTAAAATTTTTATATTTTTATATGATTAAGAAATAACTTTTTTATCTTTTTATTCGGATATGGGTTTTAAACGTAATTTTTATTTTTAATTATCACGTTTACATTTATACGATTTTAATTATAGTTTCTACCAACGAGCCAGCAACAGTGTTGAGAAAGAACTAGGTCCAGAACAAAGGGATTTTTAATTTGTAATTGTAATATAATTTTCTTTATTTCTAAGTGTTCATTAGTATATGGAGGTATTTTTAGTTGACACACCTTTATCCATTGATCGTTGTTCTTGCCTAACATTGTAAATAAAAAAGTATTATTATAAAATAGAAATTTTGTAGAGAGCTATTGGTTAAAAATGAACGATTATTGGAATGAGTTTTTTTTTTAGAGACATTTCATTTGGAGTGAGTTCCTTTTTTTTAATAAGGAACAAGGATCTAGAACTAGTTCATATATTAAGAAATAAAACTAGACGTTTTTTTAAAGAGGAACTTTCCGCAACATTGCCAGATAAATACTTTCAATATTTAATTGTTTGCGGTTCTTTATAACAACGCAACTGATATAAGAATAGTTAATTAAAAAAAATAAGAAAAGAAATAAATAATTACCTACAAACCCCAGATGAAGAGGACATATGGCAACAGAATTGCAGGTTTGTGTGTTAAAATGTCGAACTTGAAAAATTTTTTTTTTGTAAGATCAGATAATATAATTATTAAGTTTGTATAAAGTTCTGAAAAATTTGTTTATTAAATAATATTTGTTTTAGAAATTTATTTTTAAAATGTCTAGGACGATTATCAACGATTTGTATCGATATTTATAACTGATTTTGAAATGCACTTTTTTTAGGTTTGGAAACTCCTAACACCTGGACTTCATATACCTACCAATTACAATGCAAAATAAAAACAAAAACAGAAGACGGAAATGTGAAAAAAATATAAAAAAGTATAAAAAATCATCTTATGAAGATACCTATAAAATGTTACAATCATTACGCCAGTAAGTTGTATAAATGTACATGCCAGATAAATATAGCAATAGTAAAAATTTCTTTTTTTAGAGACGGGTTCTTCTGTGATATTAAACTAAAGGCAGACGATAACAAAATAATAGTCGCTCATAAAGTGGTTTTAGCATCGGCTAGTCAATATTTCCATGCAATGTTCACCAAATTTTCAGAAAGTAATCATGATCTTGTTGTAATGAAAGAAATAGATTCAACCGCTTTAGAGCTGTTAGTAAATTTTATTTATTCGGGAGCTATCGTGATCACTGAAGAAAACGTTCAGGTAATAGTATATAAAATTTAATTTGATAATAATATACAACAAAATTATTTAAATTGTTTATCGTATATTACTCTAGGATTTGTTACCAGCTTCAAATCTCTTGCAGATACAAGAAGTAAAAGACGCGTGTTGTGATTTATTAGAGTCACAACTCACCCCTACAAATTGTATCGGTATATACGATATAGCTGATTTACATAGCTGTACGAAATTGTTAGCAAGTTCCGAATTATATATTCAACGACATTTCTCGTACTAAATATTATTTATTATTATGATTCTAGAAGGACATGTTATTTATTATTGTTATATTTTGATTCTTAGAGAAGTTATTGTTGACGATTTCCTATCTTTATCATCAGAACAAGTAATGAAGTTGATCTCCAGTGATAAACTTACTGTTCCATCTGAAGAAAAAGTAGGCAAACTCAATTTGATTATTGTTATATTTTAGTATTGGCAATGGAAAAATTCTGTAACCTTACAAGGTTATGTAATTTGAAATCTAATTAATTTATAAGTATATTTATTTTTTAAGGTATTTGAAAGTGTTATTCGTTGGGTAAAACATGAATTGGGTTCAAGAAAATGTGTTTTACCCCAATTAATGGAACACGTACGTTTACCATTAACATCGAAGAATTACATATTAAATAAAGTAGTTGAGGAACCAATTATTAAAAACTGTTTTAAATGTAAGTTTTTTCTTTAAATATACTTATACTCTGAATTAATTTATATTTTATAATATATATATTTATAATTTACTAAGGTAAAGATTACATACGTGAGGCATTACATTTTCATATACTCAATTCAGACATTATTCCACAAAACATCCGGAATAAACCTAGACATGGAGATAAAGTATAATTATGTTATAATTTATTTCACTTTACAATATATTTAACAATTTTATTATTGCAGGTTGTTTTAGTTGTTGGTGGATTTATTACTAAATTAAGTAAGGGTACTGGCTTTTAAGATCCAAAAATGAACCGATGGCATAGTGGACCGAAAATGATAACATTCCGGAGATTTCCTGATCTAGCTGTAACGAATGATAATTTAGTGTATGCGGTTGGTGGTTCTAGTCATCGTTATAAAATTCTTCAGTCTGTTGAGGTGCTTGATTTATCTTCAGAATCACCATGTTGGAAACCAAGTGTTGATATGTTAGTTGAACGATATGGTTTTGGAGTTGGCGTCATCAATAATTACCTGTATGTTGTAAGTAATGTTGAATCATGATTTCTAAGTTGTTTTTGTTATTTCTGTTATAAAGTAGGTAACATTAAACTATGTAATACATTTAAGGCCGGTGGACATAATAAAATTGATTTCGCATTAGATAGTGCTGAAGTTTTTGATTACAATACTCAAGAATGGCGTTTAATATCAAGTATGTCTACTAGAAGATTCAGCCCTGGGGTCGCAGTCTTGAATAATCTTTTATATGCGGTAAACTAATTTTTGTTTTTCTATTTTAAATATTAAAGTTGGTATATTTTTGTTACAATAATTATTTTGATTGAAATAAAAATGTTCTCCTGATAAAGTGTAGTACACTTAAAATATAAAAAGGATAGAAAGGGGGAGCGGGAGCTATAAGGCATCTAGTTGCGATGGGTGTGATCTCGTGCGATGGAATCGCATATCGACACCTGTGTATGTAATTTATATTCTACTACTGAATATTTCTAGTTGAACACAGAAATGAAAATTTGTCTTCGAGTGTAATTTATATAATGTGTGTTAATTTACCTCGTGTGGCTGTGAGCAATACTCTTTGAAACTCGTTTGAATGAATACGTATCTGATTGGTGTGGGTCGATGCACGTTACTATTATTTTACGACTTAGATTACAATATTCTATACCAGTTATAAGTTCATATTTTCTTTATACACTGTCGACTCTTTGTATTTGCGATATTTTATATAGACAGAAAAGATTTTACAGCATATCGAGAAGATTATTAGTGCTTTGAATTATAATATTATTTAGTATTTTTATAAACGTGTTTTTTGAAAACTACATATAGGTACGTGACCTATGTGTGTCTATATAATTTTATAATTATTTTGTATAATTATTTTGAATGTCATAGATTTATGTATCATATTAGAGTCTGAAAGGAATGAGGGATCTATTGGCTTTGCAATGGTTTTTATTTTTTATTTTGTCTATACAATTTCTACCGGAAGGAGTGCTTTGATTTCAACATATCGTATCTTATCTTTTATAAAATTAGATCAAGGTGTACTTTAAACAGGTCATTTTTCGATTTTCTCAATAGCTATTTAATTTCACGGAAAAAAACACCAAAAAATTACAAAAAACTGCTAAAAATGGGATTTTAATTTCTAACGTTTTGTTTATCACCATCGAAACGAATAAAAATAAAAATAATGATTTTAGTTATTTTGTTGTACTTTATAGTATTAATTCAACTTCCAATCTATAGTCTATACTATAATATATAAAGCTGTAGAGTTTGTTTGTTTTTTTGTTTCAACGCGATAATCTAAGGAACTACTGCTTCGAATTGAAAATTATTTTTTTGTTGGATAGTCCATTCAACGAGGAAAGCTATAGACTATATAACATCATTTTCTTTTTGTGCATAGTTTTAAAACTGATTTCTGGTTACTTAGTATAAATCGAACGTGGTTCAAACTACTCTTTAAACATTTCTGATATCTCCAAGGACAATTTGAAGTTTTCACAAAATCAGTCAAGTAATTTTTGAGAACCTATATAATAGCTACAAATATACATTCAACTCTCATATTTGTTTTAGGATATAATTTCTTTATCCGAAACCATAAGTGTGTGACAATTTTATCTATGCTTTTACCACATCTGCAGGAGTAACTAATGGCAAAAATTTAAAATACTAATTTTTACTAATTATTTCTTCTATAACCAATAGCAACCATTTATAAGCAACATTATTTCTATAGTAAATCTCAAAATACCTGTTTGACCACCTCTTTGGGTTGAATCAACTTTGTCTAATTGTGAATCTAAACCATTCAGGGACTCACTCAAAAACACACAAAAAATGTCTTGTGGTTTAGGAGGAGTTCAATAACATACATACAAACATGTATTTTCATATATATGGACATAGATCGTTATTATCTACCACCCAATTAATTTCACCAAGGAAAATTTATATACATGAAAACCTTCCACGTGACTCGACTGATTTATCAGTGAAAATTGTATTAAAATAAGTAGAGTTCTTTTCGAGATATGCTGGTACATACAAAAAAAGGGTAGTGTTTCTCTACTATAGTATGCATGTTATATTATATTTGTATACGTCATACAAATCTTCCTCTTGAATCACTCTATCAATTAAAAAAAAAATGCATCAAAATCCGTTCCATAGTTTCAAAGATACAGACAGACAGAAAAAGGGAAGTTGTTTTATAGTACGTTAAGATAATACGTAGTTTGGTTCAAGTATGTGTGTTTTGTTTTGGTGAGATGATATTCCGATTTGCGTTGTGACATATTGGTGGTATATTTATTTTCCCTTTGTGTAAAGTTTTAGCATTGCTATTTTGGCATTTAAGTGAATATAGTATCGGTGCACAAGCGTGGGTATAAATATTTTAGGCTGTTTTTTGATGAGAAGGCATTCAAATTGAGTCATCATGTATTGATGTTGAGTAATATTTTCTTATCTATTCTTTCTTTAAGCCCAAATATGGATATGTTTCCAGTGTGCAGATTTCTAGGGATGTTAATGGCTTATTGTGGAGTTGTGTTGTTTTTTAAATGATGATGTAATCGTTAAGAGGACGCCACACCCGCATGTGTTGTCTCCGTCTTACAAATGTACAACATACCAAAAACTCTTTTGCGAGGGACAACTTTTCTCGCACCATATTTGTTGTAGAACTACCAAATTTTCACAGCATTTAAAGAAGAACTTTATCTGTGAAACAGCGTTCTCATATTTTAAATAACATATATACAATACAAGTTATTTGCTTCTAAACATTTGGTTTTTTCATTTGCTTATAAAAAATGATTGGATGGTGATATTGAAAAAAGAGCACCCTGTTGCACAGATAAAGTTCTTCTTTAAATGCTGTGAAAATTTGTTAGTTTTACAACAAATATGGTGCGAGAAAAGTTGTCCCGCGCAAAACAGTTTTTGCTATGTTGTACATTTGTAAGACGGAGACAACACATGCGAATGTTGTTTAAATAATATTATTTTATATTGAGTAGAATATTTTAATTGCGATTGATTTTTACACCAGAATATGTTCGTTTTGGTATATTCATTCTATTAATAAATACTTTATTAATATAAAACATATTATACTACATTTATCTATACAACATACATATAATAATTTCATCAGGGACTGATTCATTTACATTGGTATATAAATAAAAATGTCTGTATGTCTGTCTGTCTGTCTGTCTGTCTGTCTGTCTGTTTGTGTGTCTGTGTGTTTGTGTGTCCATATTACCATGGCAACCAACCCCGGGAGGAGATATAATGTTCGTCTGCCTGTGTCCTATTTTGCCATGGTTACCATGGGTTTTGAAGATATTATAATAATAATTATTGGTTGCCTTTGGTTTCAAATTGTGGTTATGGTAACCGTTATATTATAAAAAAAACCATATTATTTATATAGAGTTGGTATTTTTAATGGGCAACGAAGTGCACGGGATCAGCTAGTTGATCTATAAACCTAAATATAGAAGGTACCAAAACTCGATTTCATTTTTTAACAGATTTATTCACAACTTAATAAAAACAGTAATCTTATTTATGTAACTAAGGTATATTATGTTATTTATATTGTAAATGTTTGAAATTTATTGAAAGTGTTTGAAAATTACTGATTCGAAATAATATACTTAAAGTAATTAAGCTTTATAAAATGTTTTTTTTTTAACATTGAAGGATTCATATTTAATTGTTATTAAAAAATGATTTATTCATACTTCGTCAAGATTTATTTTTATTTTCGAATAATTTTCAAGCTCATGTAATACTTAATTTAATATGCTAATTAATGGTTAATACATTTTTGTAGTTAAAAATAATTGTATTGTATTTATTCAACGTTTCATAAATGTGTACTCAACTACTTTTATTGAAAACGCTATTAAGCTATTAATTATTTAGGATTTTTCTTTTTCGCAATTTTGTATTAATTCAATTTTGTAGCTAGGAGGAGAAGGTCAATCATTCCAGGCTTTAGACACTGTTGAATTTTATGATCCCAGTCTTGATGTATGGACACCAGTCGCAAAAATGTGTTCACGTCGCAAATTTGTTGGTGTAGGAGTTTTAGATGGTGTACTGTATGCTGTAGGTGGTCATGATGGATTGAACTGCCTGAGTAGTGTTGAAGCATACAGACCAAGTACAGGAGTTTGGACTACTATTCCAGACATGCATAGGCCTCGGAAAACTGCAGGTAGCTCGTAAAAATTATTTAATGAAACATTTAAAATTTTTTTTTTAATTTATTGAATTAAACTTAATTTCCAATAAAGGAGCAGTAGTTGCATTAGATGGCTTACTGTATGTCATTGGTAGAAATGATGTTGGTTATTTTGAGGATTCTACTGAGTATTACAGCCCCGAAACCAATACCTGGACCATAGTCACGGCGTCAAATAATTTTGCACATAATTCAGCAACTGTAGTAGCCATAAATAGGCCACGACAGTTTAAAACTTGTTAGCTATCATGCACTTTTTTGATACTTTATATAAATGTTTTCTTATGGTTTATTATAGTACCTAGCTAACTTAATTGATTTTTTATTTATTTTATACTGTTTGAATGTTTTATTAATAGGTTTTGTATTATATTCATAATTTTAACGAAAATTTGTAAATAATGATTTGTACCTATAGTTGAAAATGTATAGTATATATTTTAATTTATATTTTTAGTTCAAAGTCTGATTATATTAGAGAGATATTTAAAAGGAGAATAACTGTTGAGTTAAATATTGCACATGAAATAACATCTTGGGTGGTTCAATGCTTGTTTTATAATATGCCAAATAATTTTAAAACCGTAGTTTGGAAAAAACATAACTTTTGATGACCTCCCCCCCCAAAAAAAAAAAATAAAAAAAATATTTATGCAATAGTAGTTAAATTACATACAATAAATACAAACAATATATTTTTTTTATAAAGGGATTCAAATTGCAATACAGTCAGATTACTATAATTTTATTTGTGGAACCTTCTAAAGTACCTTTATTTAAACAGATTTTAACAACATTGTTTTGATTAGTGTGAAGTTTTGTTCTGACTATGTATATAACTCCTAACAAACTTCTTAAAAAGTTAGAACAATTACTAAAATTACAAATTGTAGACATTTTGTAATTTAAGATTATATAATATTATAACACAATAATAATATAATTTAATCAGAATGCAAGTAAAGATAAAAAATAATAATTTTAAATTCTTAAAAATAAAATTGCATTATTAAAATTATAGATATTATAAATCATATTACATAGGAATATATGTATATATGGGATAACACAAGAATCCATGACTGATATCCAGCTGTTGTGTAAAGTGTAATCATTTTCATATCATTTTACAGTTATTACTTATTATTCAATCGAAAAAAGTAATTTCAAAATAATACATTTAATACAGCCTGGTATATAGTTATATTTTATTATTATTAGTATATTATTATAATTTTGTTACTACACGAGCGACCGGAAAAAATATGACCCACTACAGTGGTGTAGCTAAATAGCCTACCCAGAGCACCGTATTAACATAATTTAAATTTTTATGTGTAAAAAAATAAATAATAAATACCTAGTCTTTCAATATTTATACACGAACATTTTTAGATAAGTTCTCTGCTTCTGGGCATAAATATTCAATTTTAAGAAAAGTATAAAATAAAGTTTTCATTGAAAAAATTAAACCACCAAAAACCAACCACAACTTTCAAAATCAAATTTAAAAAAAAAATGTTAATTCCGAAATTTGTCGACAGGCACAAAAAATAAAAAATAAAACGCACACAATGTCATCTTGAGATCAGTACGATCATCGCTCCACTAAAAATCTATATATACAATAATAATTTCTAAGATAATATACATATTACATGATTCAAAAGATTTAAGAATAGCCTTCAATTAGAACAGCTGTATGACAAAAGCGCCAAAGGTGCAAAAATTACATATCATTTTTGCCAAAATGAATAGGTATATATTATATAGGTAAGTAGGTATTTAGAAATCACTATTATATACATATAACTAAAATTTTGTAAAAAAAAAATGTCAATAATAAATTAAAATAATATGTATGCAAGTGAATCATACAAATTTAATAAAACAGTTGATTGCGATTTTATAAAAAAAAAATACTAACAATATATTATGTTATATGTAGCGCAAAACTGCTCACACGCACTGTCATGTGACAATCTATCGTAATCAGATAATAAATTTGTCGATTAATATTAAACGTTTGGATTTTTTAAACGATGTATAGTTCTAAATTTGATATCTGTTATTTAATATCTATTAACCGTGGCACACAGATAGGTACCTAGAATTTTGGTGCTTTAGTACTTTACCACTTTTTTTTCTTATTTCATTTCGGCGATTGTGTCTTCCACCGATTAGAACTGTACACACCTGCAGCAGATCTGTTATGTAACAGTGTTCTATAACCGGTTCTTTTAGGTTCGGTTCCAGTCATTTTTTTTATCCTTAATATGATATACCTAGGTGGTAGGTATACGTATACTTTGATTTCTCGCTTGAGTGCGACTAACTATGCACGGTGTATATAATAGAAATTATAAGTTGACTGCCCCTGGTGTGCCTAATTATTAGATAGTGACGTTGAGGTTTTCTGGAGAAAAACGCGTGTTGCACGTGGCACGATGATCGTAAAAAATAAGAAGGTAAACCTAACCTAACCTAACGATGACAGAAAAACTATTTTAAATAAAAAAACGACACCTGCTGACTATGTTTTGTTTTCTATAACTATCAATAAAAAATAAATATGATCTTAATTGAGGCCCGTACATAATGTGATGAAGTAATAGCTACCTACAAAAGGTTTGTAAATCCAAATCGTTAAATGTCGTTGGACCAGGCTTTAGATGATGAGAGTTAGTTAACCCTGGAAATATTTACCCACTTACGAAATCATATTGCGAAAATATCTTTCTAGTCTCCGGATTACTTACTGTTATTAGGTACTTATTACTTACTATATTGTACCAATTATATTATGCAATTACTGTGGATTTTAAGCATTATAATTTTCTAAACTATTGTCTCTTTTGCTCAAATAGTCAGACATCAAACCTAAGTTATTATTATTATGTCGTGAGTACGAATCACCGTGGAATCTTATAAGTGGAATTATTATATATTTATATATCTATATTATAACATTGTGTTTAACCCACACAGCATTTGGGAAATAATAATATTTCGTGAATGTTATAAAGTGTTTAAATAATGAATATTTGACTAATTATATTTTATAAATATTATATTCACATGATAACAAAACATTGTACTATATTATTTATTGCAGAAAAAATGTTGACTTAATATTTTTATAAAATTTCCGTAAATTTTTTTTTTGAAATCATGTGATTAAAATATTTTGTAAATTATTTTTCATAAAATATTTTCAAAAATTTGAACTACTTGGCCAAAGAATATAAACGAAATAATTCCTAAGTATTTACTCAACTTTTTAAAATATTTTAACAACAGTATTATTTTCCTGAAAATATTTTCACCACAGTTAGGAAATATTGTTAGGCTGTGTGGAAACTATAGGTACAATTTTAGATTGAATCTTCCCGTCAAGTAAATTAAATTTGGATTTATTTCAGTTAAAATATTTCACATAGCCATATGTGTAATAAATAAATATAAATAATCAATTTCTATTAAGTTTGGATTATTACTATTGAATAACTTTTACAAATGCAACGTCTTACTTAGATTTTACCTCTTATATCAGTATATCACACAATTTAAAGAGATTTATTATTTTAATATGTTTTTATTAACGTTTTTTTTTTTACACGGACATGACGTCACGTACGTTGTTTTTTTGTTGGGATTATAATGTACAAAAATTTATATCTAACTTTTGAGTTTGTATACCTATTATGTAAACACATTATTTAGCAAAACAACTGTATTGCGTGTCTCATCAATCACCGAAACGCTCAGAACTAGCACGGGTGTAGGTGTGTTTCAATATAAAATACCGAAGCGATTTATTATTAAAATTACTTATGTGATAAATTATATTGAATAAAATCATTAACTTATGTTTTGTCACAGTAAAAATACAGTAGACTCTGGAATAATCAGACAATTTTAATACCATTACAAGTGGTCAAGATTTCAAGTTAACAACTATTGAGGAAATAAAAGATTACAAGGTATGTATATTGCACTGAACAATATTTAACTGATAATATATAATATTGTATATATAATATATATATATATATATATATAACTACCTCAAAACATATTATGTTAGTAACAGGGTACAAAATGTTTTCCATAATACCTACCTTTACATTTCTATTATTCTTTAATTATTCATTTTTGATTACTTGTTTTGTATTTTTTTGGATATTTTATTATGATTATAAGATTGTGTTTTTTTTTACAGCAGGAATCAAAATTTAAATGGAAATGTTCAATTTTAATTTCAATTTTGTTAATTGTCATTAGATTTCTCTGTTTTAAATTTAAAAAAAAAACGGATAAGTGGTGTCGCTCTGCTGCACAGTAGGTTACAATTGTGTCACTGTATATTTTTGGATGGTATTCAATTTATATTCAATAGTATAAAGTAATTGTATACGGTAAATGATTCTGAGAGGACATTATATTATTGTTACTTATTAAGTACAGTAGCTGATAAGTTGAACTAATATTATAAAATAACAACTAAATAACTTAAATCGTATTCTTGATTCTTTTACATGTTATTTCGTTCAAATTGGAATATAAAATAACTAAAAAATAAATTTTATATTTTTGAGATTTATAATGGTTACAGAATAACCTACTTACGTGGAACCTTGTTTTAAATGTCCAATCCTTATAATATACCATAAAAGTTGAACATTTTATACATTTTTAACAACAAAATCGTTTTTAAATTTTAAATTTGATAATTGTTGTTAAAATCGAACTTTAAATGATTATAAAAAATAATTGTGTCGATGTATTTTAAATAATTTTTCAACTACAATTGTAACATATGAGGACCATCTATATGAGGAGCCTTGTATTATTTTTTCAAGCTTTTTGACTTAAAAAATTAATGTTTATTGCAATGTCTAGAAAAAAAAACCAAAAGAAATTTAAAATTGTAAGTGTCCGTTAACAGCTCAAAACGAGTAAAAATATTTCCAAAATCGAAAATTTCTAATAGTATTCAAAAGCACCGGGAAAAACAAAGAAAAAATTAAGAAAAAACCGGATTTTTTACTCAAAATCGGTTTTTGACATAATCGATATTAGTTTTTGGTGTAACTCTAAAATAAATTAACGGAAATTCATAAAATGTTCACTAATTATTGTTCATATTCACATTTTATATACACGATCAAATTTTTCATTTTTCCAATGAATGTTACATTTACATTTCAAATCTATAATACATTATAGGTACTTAAAAATAATCTCAAAAATTTGCAAATTATTTTGAGTAATCTAAGATTTTAAAATGTAATACAAGATAATATCACAATATTATTGTCTACCTATATCAAAATAAAAAGTCAACAAGAAAATCAAATGAAATTTTTGTATGCGTTTTCATAATTTTACAACAATGGATTGGAACTCGATTTTTCAATAAACGATTTTCGTATTTTGTTGTGATCAGAAATGAATAACTGTAGATAAATAAAAATTTGACTGAATGTTTATGTTTTCAATTTCAATACAACATATAATTTTGAAAATATTTTGACTCGTTTTCAGCTGTAAACGGACATTTTAAATTTTCAATCTCTTCTTTTTTTTTCTATAATTAATGTCAATAAAATTTTATTTGTTGGATCAAAAAGCTTCATAATTTAATATAAAACTCCTGATAATAATATATTGCTACAATAGTATTTTAAAAATATGTACATAGGCTTAATTTTTTTTATATGCATTATATTTGATTTTTTACAACATTTATCAAATTTAAAACGTAATTATTATTTTGTAGTTGAAAATATATTCAATTATCAACTTTCATTGAAAATTTAAAATAAGGTTCCACAGAAGTATGTTTATTTGTAAACAAAAAATCTCAAAAATGTAAATACACATTTTTTTATAGCTATTGCATACTCAAATTTGAACGAAATTACAAATTGGTTCGATTTTTGACAACATTTATCAAATATAAAACAACCAAGAATAACAATTTAAGTAATTTTATAATATTATACTAACTTATACCTTCAAACGTTGTTCACGCTGCCGTCACCGCCGTACTCGCAATATAACTATACACACTAGTAAATTCCGCCGACCGACACACACACAACACGTATTGTTCGTTATTGTATTTCTTATTTTTTTCTTATTTTGTTGGTGTGAATTATAAGATACCGGTTCACCAGTATGCAAATTTAATACAGTCCTCAGTCAGTCGAGTTACGTCGACGCGTGCTCGCAAATCGCCGTGCCGAATTTTATTCCTTGTGTGTTGTATTCATTTTAGTGTGCACTAATCGCCACTTATGTCATTCGTATTGTAGTCCTTATGGTCACTACCATTTTTTATGATTTATATTTTGAAATTTTGTGAATTTTACATTGTTATTATTGAGCACAGGACCAGCTGGCCTGCCTGAGCACAACAATTTGTAAGCTTTAAATTATTATTATTATATATTATATTATATTGTCGGGCCAGTACTCCGTATTTATACCTTACGAGTTACAGCTAAGATACAGCCACCTATATTATTTTTGCTGATTGGCCGAAAGGGCCTCAATTTATACCTTGTGGCTGTTATTTGTTTTCTATATCTTGTTGTAACATTAATTATCTCAAATTTGTGTATAATACAACAAATCAATAATCAGAAATCTTAATTACAATCATTTATTTATTTATTTTAATTATAAGCACACACCAACACACCAACCGCACACTAGCTAAAGTTACTGCTGAAAAACGATTTACCGTACAACAACATATATTTTTATCAAGAGATAAACACATAAATGGAGTTAAATTACAAAAGGAGTTGCAAGTGAAAAATAATACACAAAGTTCTATTACAGACATACCAACCATATGTAAACTAACTCTATGTATTTACACTTGTAATATTTTTTTTTTTAACTTTTTATTGTAATTCATATAATTTTATTTATACTATAATTATAAAAATAAAAATTTTAGTAGTGCATTATTTAGAGTTTTTAGATCATAAAAGAATTTTTTTAGGCCATGGCCATCTATATAGTTAGGGCATTGAAATCAAAACCCTAACAATAAGTAATAAAAATATAAATATAATTTAAAATATCCACACTGACAAACCGAATCTGCTCAGAATCGTTTTTCAAATACAATAATATTATATCATTGAATTCAAATGTCCATCCATTGAACAGTGACCCACTTGTAATCTACTATACAACAAAGTAACATAAACTTAAACACAATTTAATATTTTTATATCATTGAAAACTAACTGTTTCATCCTTTTGTTTTTAAACAGGCTTTAAACATAATTATAATTTTTTTGAATCATCAATTTTAAGTTTTCTATCTACGATCCAGCAATAAGTGAAAGATCGTAATATTTGCATGTCCCAATATGATAGTCAAGACTCGCGACTATGAAACAATAAAAGAAAACGAAATTACATATGATTATATTAACCTACAGATGAAAAATATTTTTGACTTGATATATTTTAGATTCTGAGTGAAACGATGAATGTATTGATTTTACAATGATGTGTGTTTTTTTTTGTATTTTTGTATTTATTTTTTTATTTATTTTTGTGTCTGTGGTCACGTTTTAAGACAGTAAAAGTGCTTGGATTTTCTTCAACAGTAGCTTTTCTGATAGGAAAGTGAAATAAAAATTAAGGAAAAACGGGAAATTTTACGCAAAATTGGTTTTCCAAAAAATAGATTTTGGTTTTTGGTTTAACTCTAAATCAAATGAACGTATATACATGAAATTTTTACTGGTTGTTTATATTTTAATTTTATATACACGATAACATTTTAAAAATATTTTGATTTATTTTGAACTGTTTAGGGACATTTTCATTTTCCATTTTTTTTTAGTTTTTTTTTCTAAAAATATCAATAAAATTTTATTTGTTGGTTGTGAAAACTTCAAAATTTAATAGAAGGCTTCTAGTATATTGTTTCAAAAACAGATGAAAAATATTAAAAATCCTTAGTCTTAATTTTTTGTTTTTATAAGCTTTTAAAGTCCAAAAATGACAAAGTATGGAAAATTCACGAAAATTAGCAAATTATTTTGAGTTAAGAATTCGTAAAAATTTTTCTTTTTAAATCTAAGATTTGAAAATGTAAAATAAGATTCCTTATAAGATTATCTACATTTATCAAAAAAAAAAATGTTTAGGTATAAGAAAGTAAAAAAATAAATTTTTATGAACGTTTGAAATTCAAATTTTTACAACATTGGTTATTCAATCGATTTCTTATGTAGCGATTTCCTTATTTTGTTGTAATTCAAAAACGAACAACTGTAGATACATGAAAATTTCACTGAATGTTTAAATTAGCATTTTCTATACACCATACAATTTTGAAAATATTTTGACTCTTTTTGAGCTGTTTAAGGACATTTTCAGTTTTCAATTTTTTTAGTTTTTTTTTTCTATAAATATCAATTAATTTTATCTGTTGGGAAAAAAACTGTAAAAATTTAATACAAGACTCCTTATATATAGTTACAATATCAGTTCAAAAACAATGAAAATACCTAGACACAATTTTTTTTTATAAGCATTTAAAGTTGAAATTTTGACAAAATGTATCAAAATCTCGAAAATTCTCAATCATTGTAAATAATAAATTATAAAATGTTCAGTTTTTATAGCTAAGGATTGCAAATTTAAAACAAAGGTTCTCATAAATAGGTCACACTGTAACCAAAAAAATCTAAAAAATATATGAACACAGTTATTTTTTACAGACATTTTAAATTCAAATTTGGACGAAATTACATATTAAAAAACCTAGAATAACTATTTTAGGTATTTTGTCGTGATTGAATAATATTATTCGTGGGTACTTGAAACTTCTAAAGTGTACTAATATATATCTATGATAGTATCACGGTTTTTGTTGATGTATAACGCGTTATAAGTACCTAATGGATATTGTGATATGATTAATTTGGAATTTATTGTAGGTACCTATTATAGGTCAATTTTTTGTTTAATATCATAGATATGTATATAATATGTCTTATGACATACCGTCTCCGCTCAGAATCGTTTTTCTTATACGATGATATTATATCGTTGAATTCAAATTTAATATCATCCATTATACATTGACCCACTTGTAACCTACTGTACAGCAGAGCGACACCCACTTGACCACCTTTTTTTTTGTTGAATTTCGAACTAAAATTTGTTTTTTTCAAGTTGAATATAATTTTGAATGTTACCTGTTCTATATCTATTTTTGTTTTTGATATTACTTTAGATTGCATCCAAGATTATTGACTATTTTATCGATATTTATAATTGATTTTGAAATTCACTGTTTTTAGTTAAGAATTTCAAATCCCGGATTTCATACCCCGTTTACAATGCAGAATCAAAATCAAAAAACAGAATACAGAAAATGTGAAAAAAATGTATGCATGTTTAATTTTGCAAATATTTAATTTTCAGTCTCATCAAAACATTTGATCAATTTTTTTTTCATTTTAATATTAAGAAGTACATTATATAAACAACTCATGAGAAACTTTATAGATATTACCTTTTCAAATCTAAGGTGTGAATATTAAAATTTTAGTTTGAATCTTCCCGCCAAGTAAACTAAATTTGTATTTATTTCAGTTAAAATAATTCACTTATTCATATAGGTTATAAATATAATTATAAATAATACATTATTATTCAATTTGGATTAATAACTTTCTAATACAATTTCCATCTTCTGTGATTTACTTAAATTCTGCCTTTTATATCACACATTTTAAGCAATTTACTATTTTAATATTTTTTCTCTTTGCGTTTTTTACACTCAGTTGACGTACCTAGTGTTATTATTATCGGAATTATAATGTACACAAATGTATATCTAACTTTTGAATTTTCTCGTTAATTCATTTACGTTACTTTCAAGTAGGCTTATTTTCCTATTGTTGTAATAAAAAATTTAATTGATATGTAATTTAATATAGTAATACCTATTACCTAGTTTCGATTTTTACTCACATTTTACATACTGCGTTCGTTCGTTTTATTATTTTTGCGTATTAGGTATATGTTCATTTCAACCTTTGGCCGGGTACCAATAAATGTATTATTAATATTTTTCGCGAAACGGGCCATTTAAATAAATAATAATAGTTAGTGCCGAGTGACCAGACCGAATACATTGGCACCAAAGGTACAATATAATATACAAACGGCCAATATTATTATATTAATTGTGTATTTTACGGAAAAACAGCAACAACTCACCACTCTCTTGATTTTATTTATTTATTTCCGAAATACTCTGGTACAATACTGGTAACATACTGGTTTGGACGTTCTCGGCTATATATTGCACTTGTTGCAGGAGACATTATAAGCCTTTAGGTCTGGATTAATTATGATTAAAATTCCTTCATGCCTACAGGTGATTCTTTCATAGTTACGAAATTAGTAGGTAATTACTCAAACGACGGTAATTTTTTTACATTATAATCAACTAAATGCACATTGCACATAATAATAACAATACGAATTTACTGTATAGATGTGAATTTGTGGAAATATGCAATTGGCATTTTATTTGATAGAAATGTGTGTAACGCCATAAGACACTTAGCTTTTAGCAGTACAATTAATAATCTAATGAATTTGAAAATACGATCGATATAAGTATATTAATATATTAAACGTTCCAAAAATCAGAATATGAATAAATTATTTATTAAATTAAAAAATGTAGAACATGATGACTTGTGAATCACTCTGTATATTCTATAGGTTTGTGTCAGCTAGGGATGGCAATGTGTGTGTATGACGAATGTAGGTATTTATACATTGTATATTACGTGGGTAAACAAAAACACATTCTTTACCATACAAACTGTATCGCTTTTCTTTTCAATCTCTGAAACTCTCAGTACTAGCACGGATGTAAGTGCGTTTCAACATAAAATAGAAAATTTATTATTTAAATGACTTATGTGATGAACTATATTAAATAAAATCATAGTTTTTTTTTTTTTTTTTTTTTTTTGTCACAATACATTTTTACTATACTCTAGTCTAATCAGAAATTTGTAATACCATTCCAAGTTGACAAGATTTCAAGTTAGCAACTATTAAGGTAAAACAATATTACAATGTACACTCAACAATATTTAACTAATAATATTAGTAAATAACTAAAACTACCTCAAAACATAATATTATATTAGTGACGGTGTACAAAATGTTTTCCGTAATACCTATAGCTTTCTATTCTTCTTTAATTATTTAATAATGCTTATTTGTTTGATATTTTATTGGACATATTATTATGATTACAAAAATGTGTTTTTTTTACTGCAGGAATTATAATTAAAATGAAAATGTTCGATTTTAATTTCAATTTTGATTTATTGATATTAGACGTTTCTCATTTAAATTTTAAAAAATGGTAGTTCTGCTGTACAGTAGGTTAGAAGTGGGTCACTGTGTAGGTAATGGATGCCGGATGGTATTAAATTTGAATTCGATGATATATAATCATTGTGTACGAAAAACGATTCTGATTGGAAACGGTTTGTCAGTGTGGATATTTTATATTATACTTATATTGTTATTATTTATTATTAATACAGTAGCCGGTAAGTTGAATTAATATTATAAAATTACAATAAAATAACAAAAATCTTTATTAATAATTAATATATTATTTCGTCCTAAATTGACGTAAATTGGTTTTGTAATTTTTGAAATATGTTGGTTACAGAATAACCTGCTTAGTAGGTACTAACGTTGAACTTTATTTTACATTTCCAATCCTTAGTTATAAAAGTTGAACATTTTATAAATTTTTAATTACAAAAAAATCGTTTTTAAATTTTTAAATTGACGTTAATAGAAAAAAATCTTGAAAATGTCCATTACCGATTTAAAACAAGTCTAAATATTTTCAAAATTTCAAATATCCAATAGTGTATTCAAAGGCGCCAGAAATAACAAAATTGATTTTGGTAACTCTAACATAAATTACCGTATTACTAAAAATTTTCACTTGTTGTTTATATTAACATTTTATATACACGATCAACTTTTCAGTTCCCAATTTTAGATTCTAAAGGGAGGAAGGTAGCTAGTGGTTTTACAATTGTGTTTATTTTTTTTCCTTTTACAAAATTTCTAGGAGTGCTTTGATATCAATATAGTTATAGTATCTTATTTTTTAGAAAATTAGATCAAGATGTTACTTAAAAGAGGTTTGTTTTCAATTTTCTCAATAGTTATTTAATGCAACGGGAAAACCATTGACAAGTTACAAAAAACCGTTAAAAACGGGATTCTTACTTCTAACGCTTTGCTTATCACAATAGAAAAAAATAAAAAAAAATAATATATTAGGTATAACATTATTAATCCAACTTATTGTCTACCGTATTAATAACAAGTAATAATAATTTAGTAACAAGTAATTTAAAATTTCCACACTGACATAATATCATCTCTGCTCAGAATCTTTTTTCATATACAATGATATTCCCAAGGTGTAAAAATATTTCCTAACTACGGTAAAAATATTTTCAGGCAAATAATATAGTTGTCAAAATATTATAAAAAGTTACTTCAATAATTAAGACATATTTTAGTTATATTATTTGGCCAAGAATTTCATATTTTTGAAAAGATTTTATAAAATACGTTTTAACCATGTATTTACAAAAGACATTTTTACGGAAACTTTAAAAAAATATTAGGTCAACATCATTATGCAATCAAAATATACGAGTAGTACAATATTTTGATATAATGAGAAGAAAATATTTATAAAATTATATTAGTCAAATATTCATTATTCAAGCACTTTAAAATATTCACAAAATATTATCATTTCCCAAATGTGGGATTCATCCACTTGTGATCTGCTGTACAGCAGAGCGACATCCACTTGCCCACCTTTTTATAATTTTATAAAATTGTTTAAGTTTTACGATTTGAATTAAGATTTCTACCTACGATCAGTAATAAGTGAAATATCAAAATATTTGCATGTCCCGTTAAAATTTAAACATTGGTTTTAATACTACTTTAGTATTCATAGAAGATTATTAATGATTTTTCTCGATATTTATAAGTGATTTTTAAATGCACTGTTTATAGTTAAGAACTTCGAATCCCGGACTTCGTAAACAATTTGCAATGCAGACTCAAAATCAAAAAACAGAATACAGAAAATGTGGAAAATATGCAAAATACGAATACAAAAAATCCTCTTATGCAGAGACATATTTAGTGTTACAATCCTTACGAGAGTAAGTTTTAAGTGTAACTGCCAGATGAATATAAGTAACGTGTTTTTTTTCATTTAGAGATGAGGTTTTTTGTGATATTAAACTAGAAACAGACGATCACAAAATAATTACCGCTCATAAAGTGGTTTTAGCATCAGCTAGTCCATATTTCTATGCAATGTTCACCAATTTTTCAGAAAGGAATAGTAATATCGTTGTAATGAGACAGATAG
This sequence comes from Macrosiphum euphorbiae, assembly GCA_949089665.1. Classification (NCBI taxonomy): domain Eukaryota; kingdom Metazoa; phylum Arthropoda; class Insecta; order Hemiptera; family Aphididae; genus Macrosiphum; species Macrosiphum euphorbiae. Next base: position 76,502,710 of record CARXXK010000003.1, read on the forward strand.
ATTCAACCGCTTTACAGCTGTTGGTAAATTTTATTTATTCAGGGGATATCGTAGTCACTGAAGAAAACGTTCAGGTAATAATAAATAAAAATATATTTTATTGTACACTAAAAAATCATTTAAATTATTTATTGTTTATTTCTCAAGGTTTTGTTACCGGTTGCAAATCTCTTGCAGTTACAAGAAGTAAAAGAGGTGTGTTGTGATTTTTTACAGACACAACTCTGCCCTACAAATTGTATCGGTATATTCGATATAGCTGATTTACATAGCTGCATGGAATTGTTAACAAGTTCAGAATTATTTATTCAACAACACTTTTCGTACGAAATATAATTTATTATTATGATTTTATTTATTATTGTTACATTTTGATTCTTAGGGAAGTTATTGGTGGTGACGAATTTCTATCGCTATCATCGGAACAAGTAATTATGTTGATCTCCAGTGATAAACTTATAGTTCCATCAGAAGAAAAGGTGTGCAAATAAATATTGATTATTGTTATATTTTATTATTGGGGAAGGAAAAATTATATAAATATAAGTTTCCTAATAATTTATAAGTACATTTATTGTTTGGTGTTTTAGGTATTTGAATGTGTTCTTCGTTGGGTAAAACATGAATTGGGTTCAAGAAAAGATGTTTTACCACAATTAATGGAACACGTACGTTTACCATTAACATCAAATGATTACATATTAAATAAAGTAATTGATGAACCTCTCGTTAAGAATTGTATTAAATGTAAGTTTTTCATGTAAACATGATTTTACTGTGAATTAATTTATATTTTTAAATCATACATTTTTATTTAATTTATTAAGGTAAAGAATACATAAGTGAAGCGTTAAATTTTCATAGGCTAAAGCCAGAAGAGCTTATTCCACATAACATCCGGTTTAAACCCAGACAAGCAGATAAAGTATAATTCGGTTATAATTTATTTCTCATTCAAATATATTAAACAGTTTGATTAAAACAGGTTATATTGGCTGTTGATGGAATGGATACTAAATTAAGTAATGGTACAGAATTTTTCGAACCAAAAATGAGCCGATGGCATAATGGACCAGAAATGATAACAAGCCGTAAAAATCCCGGTCTAGCTGTAGTGAAAGATAATTTAGTATTTGCCGTGGGTGGTTCTACTGATCATTTTGAACCTCTTCGGTCTGTCGATGTGCTTGACTTATCTTCAGAATCACCTTGTTGGAGACCAAGTGTTGACATGTTGGTTAAACGAAATATTTTAGGAGTTGGTGTTATAAATAATCATGTATATGCCGTAAGTATTGTTGAATTATAATTTTACCATTTTTTCGTTATTTCTGTTATAAAGTAGGTAAAAGTAAATGATTTATTATACATTTAAGGTTGGCGGACATAATTATAGTGATTCTGCATTAGATAGTGCAGAAGTTTTTGATTACAATACTCAAGAATGGCGAATGATATCTAGTATGTCTACTAGAAGATCCGACCCTGGAATCGGAGTCCTGAATAATCTTCTATACGCGGTAAACTAATATAATTTTTTAAATTGGAATTGTGATATATATTTGTTACAATAATAATTGTAGTTGAGATAAAAAAATTTTCCTGATTAAGAACCAACGAATATTATATCCATTTAATAAAATGCATCCTTTAAAAAAATTTAAAATTGTAATAGTTATAAGAGGAAGTGATAGCCACATGTGTTATCTCCGTCTTACAAGTCGGTATAATTATATGCTCAGCAGAACATGTATAGCTCCATTAGCTTAAAAATTAGGGCAAATTGACTTCTTATAAAATCTAAAGGTAAGATTATTATGTAGGTAACCTCATGGGCTTTTTAAGTGAGTTATGAGTATTTTGAGATGTACAAATAATCTACAATTTTAAAATACTCATAACTCACGTTAAAACTAAAATATAATAAAAAACCCATGAAGTTGCCTAGATAATAATCTTACCTTTAGATTTTATTAGAGGTCAATTTACTCTAATTTTTAAACTAACGGAGCTATATGTGTTCTCCTGAGCTTAAAATTTGCTTTATAAAACGGAGACAACACATACGGGTGTCGCGTCTTCTCAATAAATAATATATAAATATAAAATATATTTTACTATACATACACATATATTCTATATCTATATAACATACCTACTCAATTCTCAATAAAAAAAAATCTCTTGAGCGAGAACCAAAGAATATTATATATCGTTAAATTATAATGATAATAAATAATATACTAATATAAGATATATTTGGTTAAATACCTTCTCAATTCAATAATTTAATAATTTCATCAGAGAATGATTCATTTTCATCGATCCACAAACTTACCTATATTTAGGAGGGGCTAAAACTCGATTTTATTCTTGCAACAGATTTATTCATAACATAATAAAAAAAAGTAATCTTATTTATGTGACTTCTATTTTTTTAATATTGTAAATTTCTGAAAATGTCAACACAACAATTATAAAAAAAATGATTCATTTATATTTTGTGAGTATTGATTTTTAATAACTTTCAAACTTGTGTAATATTTAATTTGATACGCTTATTAATAATTAATGGTATTGTATTTGTTGAAATATACAATTAATATGTAGTACATGTAGTCAGCCTTGACACGTGTGTACAATATAGTAACTAGTTATGTACGAGCATAAGACTCACTCTCTCACGGATGTAACATGACCTCGGTCGTGCATATATATAGGGCCTTTGATGTATGTAATATTCACTTGCACAGACGCTGTCATACCGAGTGTACGCGGTGTGTGTGTATAGTCACAGTTTAATTGTCCAGTTGTACGTTATTATATATTATACTTATACATAATCATATTGTCGTGTTATTACTTATTATATTAATGCTAACATCATTAGTCCGTCAAGCTTCACTTTCAACAGGTTATGGGCCCAGTCAATAACCAAGACAAACAGTCTAGTGGATTCGTGATCGAAGTATTTTTATATTTGTATTAACGCAGAAAACTACAACCAGTCGGAGATATCCTGGATTTCGGAAAACGGCGGAACAGTGTACATAGGTAAAGTTTTGTTATAAATTGTTATACAGGAAAGTATACGGGAATCCATCGGTCATGGAAGACACGGTGAAGATAACAAAATTATGTGCGGAAAACTGGTCGTTATGGAAGTTCCAGATGAAGGTCATTTTAAATGCCTTGGAAGTAGGTGAGATAGTTTCAGGCGAATGGACGAAACCAAGTCTACCTATAAAAAAGTCGGCAGGAGAGACCGACGAGGATGCCAAAGCACGTTGGCAAAGGCATACAAACGCTTGGCAAAAAGCGGACGGTAAATGTCAGAAAATAATAGTTACCTCAGTGGACGATGGTCCATTACAATATTTGATTAACTGTGAGACTGCATTGGAAATGTGGGAGAAACTGCTGAGTATTTACGAGCAGAAGTCTGAGGCAAGTTTACATTTGCTTCAACAACAATTTTTCAGTTATTCAAAGGAGTCGACAGATGACATGTCGACGCATATTTCTAAATTGGTCAATTTAGGAAGGAAACTGAAAGTAGCGGGTGAACCAGTTTCGGATAACATGGTTATGACAAAAATACTAATGACACTACCAAAAGAATATAATCATTTTTACAGTGCTTGGGATTCAGTCCCGACGGGAAGTAAAAATATAAATAATTTGACTAGTCGATTGTTGATTGAAGAATCACGGGTTATCCAGATCAAAGGTGAAGTTGGTGAACAAGAGAAATCGAGTGCATTTCCGGCCAAATTTCAAAACAGATCTGATGGAAGAAACGGCAGTCGTAATTATGGAAAAGGTAAAAATCAATTTACGAATAAAAGTAATATTAAGTGTTATTACTGTGGTAAACTAGGTCATTATAAAAGAGACTGTAGAAATTTTCTACAAAGTGTACACGGTGGTAAGACCGGTACTATAGGTGCGAACTTGAACGCATTCGTAAGCGATTCAAGAATAAATAATATTGCAACAGATGCGTGGGTACTAGACTCGGGCGCGTCGGATCATATGAGCGCAAATCGAGAGTGGTTTTCAAGTTATGAACCACTGGACAACACGCAACAAATCACGATAGGTGATGGGACGAATCTGTATGCAGCAGGTAGAGGTAATATTAATATATTATCATACGTAAACGGTAATTGGAATAAAAATTACATGGCAAACGTGTTGCACGTGCCAGGACTAAAATTTAATTTATTTTCGTGCGGAGCCGCGATGGATAAAGGTTTAGTATTGACGTCAGATAGTAAGACGTGTATGTTAACTAAACAGGGGAAACCCGTATGCTCAGGTAAGAGATGCGGAAGGTTGTTTGAGTTAAACATCAAGGTCGAAGTACCGACAAACGGGTACGCGACTGTAGCTGTCGAAAACAGGTTGTCTGTTTGGCACGAGCGCATGGCACATCAGAATTTACAGTACGTAAAAAGTTGTTTGGCGAAACACGAGATAGTATGTTCGGCCAAGGACGACGAATTCATGTGCAGCAGTTGTATAATAGGTAAACAAAGTCGTAAATCATTTAGTAAAAGTAATACGGAGTATCACAATGTCGGTGATTTAATCCATGCAGACCTATGTGGACCAATGGAGGTAAGCTCTATAGGCGGTTCAAAATACTTTTTGTTATTCAAAGACGACTACTCGCATTATAGAACAGTATATTTTATTAAAAATAAATATGATGTTAAAAATATTTTTGAGACGTTCATAAAAAGTGTTGAAACAGAAACAGGTTCTAAGGTCAAAATATTACGAACGGATAATGGATTAGAATTCGTAAATAAAGAAATTACGGATATTTTACAAAAACACGGGATTCGACATCAGTTAACAGTTCCCTACACACCACAGCAAAATGGAAAAGTGGAACGGGAAAATCGTACAATAGTAGAGTCAGCGAGGACAATGATTTGTGCGAAAAATTTGGATGTATCACTTTGGGCGGAGGCGGTAAACACGGCTGTTTACACGCTTAATAGAACAGGAACCAGTTCAGTTAAAAATAACTCACCATACGAGTTATATTACAAGGTAATGCCAGACATTAAACACTTACGAGTTTTTGGTACTGTCGTATATACACACATACCAAAGCAAAAACGTAAAAAGTGGGACCCTAAAAGTGAAAAAGGAATATTTGTTGGCTATTCGGATAACACGAAAGGTTATCGTGTGTATTATTCGAAAACAAATAGACTTTCAATGTCTAGAGATATTATATTCGAAAACGAAGGTAATAAATTGGAAAATATAATTGCAGACAAATTAGAATTCACAGATACTCAGACTCAAGTCGAGGGCGATCCGGTCAAGGTTGAATTGACGACGGTCGACAACAGGAGTGGCATGGTGCTACGTGATCGGAATACATTAAAAGCGCCGATCAGGTATAATGTGTCGTCGTTCGTCGCCAATCTCGTTGAACCACTAAATCGTGATGAAGCGATAGCTGGCCCACAGAAAAACGAGTGGGAGCACGCTATGAGTGATGAAATTAAATCACTACACAAAAACAACACTTGGTCACTAGTTAATTTGCCTCAGGGCAAGGTTGCGTTACGTAATGCATGGGTGTTCAAAACCAAATATAAAAGTGACGGTAATATCGATAAGTTTAAGGCCAGATTGGTCATTAAAGGTTGTTCACAGAAATACGGTATAGATTACCATGAAACATTTTCGCCAGTGGTCAGATACGAATCAATTAGGGCGATATTCGCAGTAGCAGCTGTGGAAAAATTAATACTACGACAATTCGACATCAAGACAGCATTTCTGTACGGAGAACTACAGGAAGAAATTTACATGGTACAACCACCAGGATACGAAGATGGATCGAATAAAGTATGTAAGCTTCAGCGTAGTTTATATGGCTTAAAACAAAGTCCAAGATGTTGGAATATACGCTTTAAGAACTTTTTGAATGCATTTGGTTTACAATGTACCGAAGCGGATGCATGTGTATTCAAAGCTGATAACAGCCAAATTATTCTTGCAATATTTGTTGACGATGGTTTAATCGCGGCAGATAATGAAGAGATAATAGAGAAACTTTTAACGAACTTGGAGAAAGAGTTTGAGGTTAAAAAAGGAAACTTAGATTATTTCCTAGGTATGCAGGTAAATATAATGAAAAATGGTTCATTATTTGTGCATCAGACAAATTATGCATGTAGCATAATTAATAAATTTAATATGCTGGACGCTAAGGAACTTTCAATACCAATAGACAAATCACATACACTTGAACAAAAAGAAGATACGGAAATATTGAATGAAGATATTCCTTATAGGCAGGCAGTAGGTAGCTTACTGTTCTTATCACAGGTAACAAGACCAGATATAGCATATGCAGTAAACTTTGCTAGTCGTTATTTAGCAAAACCAACTAAAGCTCATTGGAACTCGGTAAAACGGATTATACGATATATCAAGCGAACATTTAATTATGGCTTGTACTTTAATAACAAAACAAAATTGTCATTAGAAATATTTAGCGATGCAGATTACGCAGGTGACATTCAGACACGACGTTCGACGTCAGGATTTCTATTCAGGTTCGGGTCAAGCATAATTTCATGGACATCGCAGAGACAACATTGTGTGTCGTTATCATCGACAGAGGCTGAATATATTTCGGCCAGTGAAGCTGTCAAAGGGATCTTGTGGATTACACGGTTGATAACAAGCTTATCAACAACAGGTGACAAACAACCAGTTTTATTTATAGATAATCAGAGTGCTATACGTTTAGTTAAGAATCCGGAGTTTCATAAGAGGACAAAACATATAGACGTACGGTACCACTTCATACGGGAGAAATACGAAGAGGGACAATTCCAACTACAGTACATTGGAACAGAGGACCAGATTGCGGACATTCTAACCAAGCCTTTGGTTAAGGAACGATTCGAGAAGTTGCGGTCAGCCATAGGAGTGACTACAATTAAAGAGATTATTAATTGAGGGAGGGTGTTGAAATATACAATTAATATGTAGTACATGTAGTCAGCCTTGACACGTGTGTACAATATAGTAACTAGTTATGTACGAGCATAAGACTCACTCTCTCACGGATGTAACATGACCTCGGTCGTGCATATATATAGGGCCTTTGATGTATGTAATATTCACTTGCACAGACGCTGTCATACCGAGTGTACGCGGTGTGTGTGTATAGTCACAGTTTAATTGTCCAGTTGTACGTTATTATATATTATACTTATACATAATCATATTGTCGTGTTATTACTTATTATATTAATGCTAACATCATTAGTCCGTCAAGCTTCACTTTCAACAGTATTCATGCAACTTTTCATAAATGTGTACACAATCACTTTATTTCAAGTCTTCAATTTGAATTATTTCAATTTTGTAGGCAGGAGGTTTTGATCAATCATCACTGCAGACTTTCGACACTGTTGAACGTTATGATCCCAGCATTGATACATGGACACCAGTCGGGAGAATGTGTGGACGTCGCAGAGGTTTTGGTGTAGGAGTTTTAGACGGTGTACTTTATGCTGTAGGCGGTCATGACGGACTTAACTGCCTGAGTAGTGTTGAAGCATACAGCCCAACTACAGGAGTTTGGACCACTATTGCGGACATGAATTTTACTCGACTTCGTGCAGGTAACATCCCGTAAAATAATTAAAAAATATTTTTTTTTTTTTTTTTTATATATTGTACCTATTTAACTTGTTTTTCAATATAGGAGTAGTTGCACTAGACGGTCTATTGTATGTCGTTGGTGGATCCTACAACTGTTATATTGTGGACTCTACTGAATATTATAACCCCGAAACGAATACTTGGACCATAGTCACGGCGTCAAAAAATTATCCACATACTTCAGGAGGAATAGTAGCCATTAATATGCCACGACATTTTAAAACTTGTTAGCATTCATGATTATTTTTCGATACAATAATGTATAAATGTTTTCTTATTTTGTATTATAGTATTTTAATATTATTTTTATTTATTATTTTTAACTGGAATATTTTATTAAAAAGTTTCGTATTCTATTAGTCATTATAAAGAAACATTTGAAAATAATGATTTGTACCTAGCTAAAAATGTTTAGTATGTTCAATTTCTATTTTAATTATGTATAGCTATGAATTGAACATTTAAAATACTATTTATCATAATTAGTTATTACTGTAACCAAAAATTCTATGAAATGCTTATGTATATGGGTAAGGTGTAACTGATGCATCAATACATTTTGAGCAATATCATCGTGGTGTTTAGATGTTACATTATAGCAATGGAAACAAAATCAAAACAAAAATTCTAATACTTAAATTAGGCTGAAAAATAAATCTATTTATCATAACGTGGTATTATAAATACGTAAAATACACTATAGTGATTAGTGCTGACTAAACAATTTTAGTCTGAATCTTCCCGCAAAGTTAAATAAATTTAGATTAATTTCAGTTAAAATAATTCATATAGGATATAAAAAGGAGTATCTACACTGCATGCGATACATATATATATGTCTTGTAAATTAAATACATTAATCGATATATTTAGAATCTAAACAACTATTATGAGATTGCTATGGTAACATAGTTATATTAATCATCAGTTGCTATGGGCAACTTAGGAACTTTATAGCATCAATATCATCTTTGATATTATTATCTACGACTAAGTGGGTAAAGTACTTTGATAAAATGTATACGATAAAATAACGATTATAGATAATTGTTTTTGATGAACCACATTGAATAATATTTAGTACAGAAAATTGGGTTTGACATAATCTTTACTACCAGCTGAAGCAGTGGAAAAATTAACCATTGAACAAGAATATTGGAAGAAATAAATAGTAAAATAGTTCAAATATATAATTAATAGTTTAATAGCAATAATAATAAATAATTTTTTTTTGGATTAGTATAATATGGTTTTTGGTAGGTACTATAATAAACACTGTTTAATTGAACCATTAAGCGTTTGATTCGTTGGTCATGTTGTACCGATATTATCAGTTTACGATTATAGTAATATGAATACTTTATCCACAGCACACCGGATAATGTATACATTGATTGGATAATACATATTTAAGTTTTATAATTATATACATTACACTGTTATTTATTACAATATTTATTTAATTATTTCTCATAGCAACTGTAACGTGTAATCGGCTAGATTTAGGTTCCTAGACACAACACGATGAGGTCGAAGTAACGCTCTCCATGTCACCCATTATTATAGAATGACCCCAGCCATAAGACATTTATATATATATATATATATATATATATATATATATATATAATATATATGCAATGGTGGGCAAGTTAATGAAAATAATTAACTATGGCAAATTAAGTTTATTCCATTAAATTTTCTTCAGTTAAGTTAAAAGTTAACAAAGAAAAAAATTTAACTACTTAAGTTTAAAGTTAAGATGGAAAATTAAATTAAATTATCTCAGTTAAAAAAAGTTAATTTTTTTGAAGGTACAATATTTTTAAGTCATAAACTGCCATAGTATTTAAACACAAAACATTTACCAAGAAGTTTAAAACTGTGTAAAAAATTAGATTATTATAATATATTATTCGAAAATCGTAAAATAGTCGACGAATCAGTATAGTCTGTTGATTACGCATGACTCGAAAAGAAAATTAACTTAACTGCATGACAGTGATAATTAACTATAAAAAGTTAAGTTACAACTATAACAATTTTAACTGAATAAGTTAATGAGTTAAAAACAAAAAAAAATAACTAATTACGTTAAAAAGTTTAAAAAAAAAAAACTTTTTAACAAGTTAATGCCCACCTTTGTATATATGTTGAAAATATAAATACGTAATCAATTTCTATTAAATTTATTGAATTAATTATTTATAAAATAAAATGTATCGACGGATTAAAATTTTAAATTGATAATAATTAATAAATAATATACTAATATAAAATATTTTGGTTATATATCATCTCAATTCAATGGTTTAATAATTTCCAAAGAGACCGATTCATTTTCATTGATGGACCAACATACCTTATATAGAAGAAACCAAAACTCTATATTTTCATTGTTGTAATAGATTTATTCATAACTTAATAAAAAGTAATCTTATTTAGGTAATATATATAATGTTATTAATATTGTTGATGTTTGAAAGTGTTTGAAAACAACAATCAAATGTATATTTAAAACATTGAATATAGCTTCATTTTTATTAAGAATGATTTTTTCATACTTTGACAAGATAGATTTTAATTTCTAATAATTTTCAAGCTTATTTAAAGTTTTATTCGCATACTAATGATTACCTAAGTAATACATTTTTTGTAGTTAAAAATAATAGTATTCTATTAATATTCAACTTTTCATAAATATGTACTCAATTACTTTTATTAAAAAACGATACGCAATAATATTGTATTATAGGATTTGTTTGCTAGTCCACAATTTTTATAAATTAAATTTTTTAGGTAAGAGGAAATAAGAAATCATCACAGGATTTAGACACTGTTGAGTGTTATTATCTCAGTCTTGATGCATTGACACCAGTCTCAAAAGGTCTGTAGGTCGCGATGGTGTTGGAGTAGGAGTGTTAGAGTTTTAGTAGGAGTTTTACTGTATGCTGTGGCTGGTAAAGATGAATCAAAAACACTCAGTAGTGTTGAAGCATACAGACCAAGTACAGGAGTTTGGAGTTATATTGTGGACATGCATAACTTGTGCAGCATAAGCCTCTAAAACAACCAGGTAACTTCTCGTATAGTAATTAAAAATTATTTAACGAAACATTTTTTTTATTCTTTATATATTGAATTTAACTTAATTTATAATATAGGAGTACTTGCATTAAACGGTTTATTGTTTGTCATCGGTGAAATGGACGACACTTTTTTTGTGCATTCTATAGAATATTACAACCCTAAAACCAATTCCTGGACCATAGTCGCTGCGTCAAAGAAATTTTTACATACTTCAGCAGGAGTAGTAGCCATTAATAGACATCTACATTTTAAAACTTAAATTAGCATTCATGATTTTTCCTTGATACAATATATGGAATTTTTTCTTATTTTTTAATATTGTATATTAAGTGATTTTTCATTTGTTTTATAGTTTTATTAAATGGTAACTCATAAAGAACATTTGAAAATAATGATTTGTACCTAAACAAAAATGTTTATTTTGTTTAATTTCTATTTTAATTATCCATTGCTATAAATTGAACATTTAAATTAAGGTTTATCATAAGTAATTAATACTGTAACCGATAACATATATACCTACACACAATTTTCTGTATGGACATTATTTGTTCAAATTTGGACGAAATTAGATAGAGGAGAATTAGATTTAAATGGAGAAATAAGATTTTATTTATTTTGTTTTGATTTAAAAATTTTATTCGTGGGTACGTCTTGGTAATCAGATGTGGATCAGAGGAGGTCTCTGAATTTCTAGAACATAATATATTATACAAGCAAAAACACTGGTCGGGAGGTGGGTAGTGGTGCTAGAAGTACTAGGCAATCGGGCATGCGTATTATTATTATACGCACCCAGCCCGTTCATTTGGTGACCTAACGTGATTGATGTTAATACGAATTTGCAATTAATATCTTTTTAACTGTTATGGAGTATTTACTAGAGATGTTCTAGGAACCCGGCAATTACTCAAAGGCCGGGTACTCGATATCATATTATTATTTAAGACTCGGCTCTTACTCGGTACCCGGCTTAATACCTAGATTTTTACACGGAAATTACTATACTTACTCGGTTAAATACTACATTTTTACTCTACTCCTTACCAATGGCAAACGCTGCAGATAATCTATTTATAAATATATGCATACCTGTAATTAATATAACGGGAAAAATTTAAAATTCTAATTTAATAAATTCTAATTTATTTGAGTACATATTGGAATAACTGAACCGATTCACAATCTCCATTTGATTATAAACAAATCATGTTTTTCTTCTACGAATTACAAAAATAAATCTCATCTTTACTGTTTAATGTTTATATATAAATTATATGATAACAATCTGCAATCGAAACCCATTATAAAATATAAATTATTAATATACAAATATTCTCAGTTATCAGTCATCAGTACCTAATCACTTTACAGTCTACAGCTCTGCACGTCGGCCTATACTCGATACCTGGTTACCGTTAAAATGTTTACTCAGCCAATACTTTATACCCGGTAAGTACTATAAATTTTACTCGGCCAATACTAGATGCCCGGTTACTGGTTAGTATAAAACATTTTACTCGGTCAGTACTGGTACCCGGTTTAATACCAGACTTTCTACCCAGAACATCTCTAGTATTTACTATAATTTTATTTCCATTACTTATATTAAGTTTGACAGTTTTTTGTATCAGTATGTATAGTTCTTAATTAAATCTTTCAGCCAAAGTGGTGTAACGTCTGCATAATATAACTTTATCAATAATAGCAATATCTTTTTGCTAATATGATCACATAGATATATTTCTATTGCAGTAGTTTCACAAATTACTATTAACATGTCATTAGGCTAGATAATTTTGGCTCAGTTAAGGGAGCTTTGGAAAAAAACGAGGTATACTTAAGGCAGAATTCACTAGTATGATTCTCTTTCGTTGAGAATTTTGATCCGACGGTAGATACTTTATCCGGGTATCCCTCATAGAATTTAGGCAAAAAGAACGTATACTTCAAGAAAGAAAAGAAACTTAATAAAGCAAAAAGAACATCGGAGAACTTATAGAAATTTAAAATTAGAACAGCAGTCATCAGAAAATTATAAATATTAAAAACGAAAGTAAAAACTGATGCATATTATACAAATTTATTTTGAACAAACTTAAAACGGTAAGTAGGTAATAACATTTAATAAGAAAGTTAATACTTAGGTAGCATACTATTTAGCCAGCATATCTATTATTTATTATAACTTGTCTGTGCACGTTTGTTTATATTGTGTTTGTAGCAAACACACGATACTAAAAATAAATACCAAGGTATAGCTCTTCACTAAGGTTGTCCTTAGGAAAATCGGAGTCGATAGCAAGTCGATGTCCATTTACCCACTAGATACCTAATGTACACCTGAGAGTTAGCCACTTACCTGATCTTTAATAATATATTAACGAGTAATAATAATTTCAATAACGATATTAAATAACTCCGAGTATTATTTATTTCGTCGTTATAATCAGTTTTACATCATCCATTTCTAATGATTTTGTAAAATTTTGTAAAATTTAAAAGATTGAAAATTTTAAACAAAGTTCTTAGGTGGAAATTTTAAAATGATAAATCAAAGTAAAAACCTCATTCAAAAATTTGCATTATTCTTCGTGTTACGAAAATTAACTTAATTTAAGTACTTTTGAATACAATTAACTTGAAGTTAACACGTTAATCTTAAAAAAAAGTATTATAGTAAGTTAATGAACTTAATTAAAATTTACTTAACTTTTAACTCGTCAATGCCAAACCTCAGAAAATCGTGTGTATTGCACTAATTGCAGCAAATACCACAAACAGTCTGATCTGGATTAAAGATGATTAAAGTAGCTGCCCAAAGGCTTTTCATTTATAATATTATGTGCTCTCTTGCAACGAAATAAGTGGCTAATTACACAATCGAAATTATTGTTTTATATTGTTTTGAACATTGTTAAAAGGTTTTTGAACGGTTCTGTCAACATTGTAATTCTAACTTCACATTAGTTGTTATGTGCGCACAATAATAACAATAAAATTGTACTATATAGCTGTGAAGTTGTAGACAAATGTATTGGGCTATCTCGTCATATGCACTCTACCAAAGATTGCTTTCTAATACCTACCTATACCTAACTATTACTGGACACTTGTAAATAGGTATGACGCGATTACAATGGATACATAGATATACCTACTCAATGTATAGAAAGTATGTGAGAGAATTCTAGAAAAAATATGTATCGAAAAAACTCATGATTTTCCATTAGATATAATATAATATTATATAATTTATGAATATAATAAGCTATTACAGGTATTTCAATGAAACGTGTTGAAGAGGAATCAATAAAAGGTGATAAATTTATCGCATTTTGATTTTTAAAGGGACATGGTACAAATTTTTGAATGTCTTAAATTAATATTTCGTATTGTAATATACTCAGTGTTTGGATTAATTAAGTATTTTTATAAAGATAAAGGTAATGTAACTCAAATGTATCTAGATGAATATAACTCATATTTATCTAGATCAAGATAAAGATAAATACTTTTTTTATCAAGATAAAAAATACGATTTTTTTTATGGGTTTTAAACTTAGGTATATTTTAGTTACGCACTAGGAACATAATAATAATAATAATGATATAAATGAAAGTAATTACATTATTTATAAACCACAAACTTGGTTTGAGAATCTGTATAAATATTTAAAATGCGTTTGTACAATTTCGCGATTTGTATCAATAAAAAATTTATCTAGATGAATTTATTTAGACTAGTAAAAGAATGATCTTAGATGAAAGTTTAGATACCTTGCAACTATTTATCTAGATAGGTAAGTTAAAAGATGAAAAAATAATTATCTAGATGAGTCCGAACACTGGAAAAGATAGCCAATTTTTTTTTAGCTTACCTACTTTAAGGTAAAATTTCATTAATGAAAAGATTGGATTAAGAACTATTGAGTGACTTTTTTAAAATTGTTTTTTGTTTTTTCACATCATTTTTTTAAATTTATATCAGATACTATTTTCAAAATAGGTACATAACAATTGGATTTTTTTTAATTTTTGTCCTACCTGTATTTTAATTGTTATATCAACAAGTAATATTTTATTAATGTATCTTATTAAAATCATTAAATCATTCTGTATAATATTCTATATATTTGTGTAAGCCAAGAATGGCAATGTGCATGTATGACGTACCTATGTAAGTATTTATAAATTCTATATTACGTGAGTAAATGTAAACATATTCATTAGCACACCACCTGTATTGCTTTTCTTTTCAATCTCTAAAACACATAGTACTAGAACGGGTGTAAGCGTGTTACAACGTAAATGAATAGGTTATTTATTAATGTGATGAATTATATTGAATAAAATCATAGTTATTATGTTTTGTCACAATAAAGTTATACTAGAATCTGGAATAATCAGATTGATTGTAATACCATTACAGATTTCAAGTTAACCACTATAAAAGTAAAAAAAAATATTACAAGGTATGTATATTGCACTCAACAATATTTCACACAATAATATATATTATTCAAACCAGTCAAAATATATTACGTTAGAAACAAAGTAAGAAATGTTTTCCAAAATACCTTTTTTAATTCTGTTATTCTTTAATCATTTATTTTTTGCTTACTTGTTTTGTATTTTTTTGAACATATTAATATGATTTTAAAAATATGTTTTTTACTGAGGAATTAAAATTTAAATGAAAATGTTCTATAAGTTCTATTATAATTTCAATTTTTCTGATTGATATTAGATTTTTCTGATTCAAATCAAAAAAGTCGCTCTGCTGTACAGTAGGTTACAAGGTTTTCACTGTATAATGGATGGTATTAATTTCAAATTCAATGATATAATATCATTGTACAAGAAAAATGATTCTGAGCGGAGACGGTATGTCAGTCTAGGTATAAGACATATTATATACATATCTATGGTATTAAAAAAAATTGACCTTTAATATTTACCTATAATAAATTCCAAATTAATTATATTATCACAATATCATTGTGTATATTAGTTATACATCAACAACAAACCGTGATACTATAATAGATGTACGAGTATAATAGTATACTTTAGAAGTTTCAATTACTCACGAATAATATTACACAATCACAACAAAATAACTAAAATAGTTATTCTAGGATTTTAATATGTAATTTCGTCCAAATTTGAACTTAAAATGACTATAAAAATAAACTGTGATTATGTATTTTTTAGATTTTTTGGTAACAGAATAAACTACTTACCTGGAATTTTGTTTTAAATTTTCAATCCTTCGATGTAAAAGTTGAACATTTTATAAATTTTTAACTACAAAATAATTATTCAATTTTAAATTTGATAAATTTGATGCATTTTGTCAAAACTCGATCTTTAAATATTTATAAAAATAATTTTGCATTTTTAATATTTTTCAACTGCTATTGTAACAATATATCAAGAGCCTTGTATTAAATTGTCAAGTAATTTTACTCAACAAATATAGTTTTAATGACATTCAAAACTAATAAAATGGGAAACTGAAATTGTCCGTAAACAGCTTAAAATAAGTCAAAATATTTTTAAAATGTTATGGTGTATAGAAAATGCTAATATAAACATTCAGTCAAAATTGCATGTGACTATACGGTCATTCGTTTAAGCGTTGCACAAAAAAAAAAATAAACCGATTTTCTTGATTTTGCGTAAAAATTCCCGTTTCTCCTTAATTATTCTTTTTTTTTGCACGGTGCTTTTGAAAACTACTGGGAAATTTTAATTTTGACCCCCCAAAGTACCAACTAGATTCCCTTTCCTATCTGAAAAGATACTGTTCCTAAAAGGTGATGACAGACACAAAAATAAAAAAAGAACACACATCATTGTAAAATAAATACATTCGTCGTTTCAATCAGAATATAAAAAGTTAGTGGATGTCTCTCTTTATAACAAAACTGATTCTCGTTTATGGTGTTTCTCTGAAACAAATGACTGTAAATACATAAAATATTCACTGATTATTTATATTTACAATTTTTAAACAAGATGATATTTTCAGTTTCCCATTTTAGATTCTGAGCAGGTCAATGAATGTATTGATTTTACAAACATGTGTTTTTTTATTAAAGTAAAACTTCTCTCTTGGTTGAAAAAAAATCGTAAAGAAAATTGAAACGACACGTTTGTTTATCACTGTAGGAACGAATAAAAAATAATAATATTATAAGGATTAAGGATTACACTAACCGCTCATTTCATACAAGGCTCCTGATATATTGCTATAATAGCAGTTACAAAATACAGTCACAATTTTATTTTACAATCATTTAAAGTTTAAATTTTGACAAAACAAGAAAAAATCTCGAAAATCTGCAAATAATATTGTGTTAGATACATAAAAATTTTTCTTTTTAAATTTAAGATTAGAAAATTTAATACAAGATTCCTCA
This sequence comes from Macrosiphum euphorbiae, assembly GCA_949089665.1. NCBI lineage: Eukaryota > Metazoa > Arthropoda > Insecta > Hemiptera > Aphididae > Macrosiphum > Macrosiphum euphorbiae. The sequence continues at coordinate 76,519,938 of CARXXK010000003.1, forward strand.
TAACTTTGGCTAATTTTATAAAAAAAATGTGCACCGGAAATTAAAATTAAATTTGTATGAGCGTTTGAAATTCATAGTTTTACAACATTGGATATTCATTCGATTTCTCATGTAGCGATTTCCTTATTTTGTTGTAATTCAAAAACAAATAACTCTAGATGCAATATTTAATTAAATGTTTATATTCTCATTTTCCATTAAACTAAACATTTCCAAAATATAATATAATATAATATAATATTTGACTAGTTTTGAACTGTTGATGTACAATTTAAAATTAAAATTTTTTATTTATTTTTTATATAAATATTAATAAATTTTTATTTGTTGTGCCAAAAGCGTGAAAATACAAGGCTCTTGATATATTGTTACTATAGCAGTTGAATAATATTAAAAATAAATAGGAACAATTTTTAATAAGCCTGTAAAGTTCGAATTTTGACAAAATGTATCAAATTAAAAATTAAAAAATGATTTCGTAGTAAAAAATATAAAATTTTATAGCTAATAAAGATTGAAAAGTTATAACAAGGATTAACGTACGAGTTAATACTGTTACCAAAAAATCTAAAAATATACTAAACACATTTTTTTTCAGTTATTTTATATTCAAATTTTGAGGAAATAACATATTAAGAATGATCCACTTGAAATTTACTATACAGCATAGTTAAATCACTTGTCCACCTTTTTATATTTTATATAATTGAAAAATAACAGTCTTATCTTTTTGTTTGTATTTAGATTTAAAACATAATTTTTATTTTTTTGAATTATCAATATTAAGTTTTGAAGATTTTAATTAATATTTCTACCTACGATCCAGTAATACGTGAAGATCGTCATATTTGAGTGTCCCATTATAGTAGACAATTCTCTCCACTATGAAACTATAAAAAAAAAAAACGAAATTATTTAAATATGAAAATACTGACGAGCAATATTTTTGAAGAGCTGGTTTTTGTTGAATTTTGATAAAAAAATTTTTTATGTTTAATTAATTTGAAATTCCCTGTTTTTAGTTGTAAGAAACACAAAACCGGGATTTCATTTACCATTTACAATGCAAAATAAAAATAAGAAAACAGAATCCGGAAGATGTGAAAAGTATGCAAAATACAAGTATAAAAATCGTAATTGGAAATCGGAAATTGTATTTATTATTGTAATATTTTGATTCTTAGGGAAGTTGTTGGTAGTGACAAATTCCTATCTTTACCACTGGACCAAGTGGTTGAGTCTATTTTCAGTGATAAACTTCAAGTTCCATCTGAAGAAAAAGTAGGCAAACTAAAATTGATTTTGACATTGGCATATAAAAATTCAGTGACCTTCTAATATGTAATATGAAGTATGGTTATTCATTTATAAGTTTATTAATTATTGTTTAAGGTATATGAGAGTGTTATGCGTTGGGCAAAACATGGTTCGGGTTCAAGAAAACGTTTTTTACCCCAATTAATGGAACACGTACGGGTACGTTTAAGTGAGGCATTACCTTTTCATATAATCAAGTCAGAAGAACTTATTCCACAAAAAAATCGTAAAAAACCAGGATATGGAGATAAAGTATTATTCAGTTATAATATATTTCTTTTTCCAGTGTATTTAACAATTTGATCATAACAGGTTATTTTAATTGTTGGTGTATTTGATAGTAGAAGTAAGTGTACAGAATTTTACGATCCAAAAATGAGACGATGGCTTAATGGACCAAACATGTTATCTAGACGCTGCAATCCTTGTCTAGCAGTAGTGAAAGATAATTTAGTGTTTGCTTTGGGTGGTTCTAATTATCATTTTAAACCTGTTCGGACTGTTGAAGTGCTTGATTTATCTTCAGAGTGGCCGTGCTGGAAACCAAGTGTTGACATGATAGTTGAACGACATATTTTTGGAGTTGGTGTAATAAATAATTATCTGTATGCCGTAAGTAATATTGAATTATAATTTATAAGCTTTTTCATCAATTCTGTTTTAAAGAAGGTAACAATAAATTGTATAATACATTTAAGGTCGGTGGACATAATTATAGTGATAAGCAATTAGATACTGCAGAAGTTTTTGATTATAATACTCAAGAATGGCATATGATATCAAGTATGTCTACTAGAAGATCTGACCCTGGGGTCGCAGTCTTGAATAATCTTTTATATGCGGTAAACTAATATCATTTTTGATATTAAATTTGGTATATATTTGTTACAATAATAATTATAATTGAAATACAAAAAAAGGTGCTCTGCTGTACAGTAGGTTACAAGTGGGTTACTGTATAATGAATATTATTAAATTTGAATTCAATCATATAAAATCATTGTAAAAGAAAAACGATTCTGAGGGGAGACGTTATGTCAGTCTAGTTAAAAGACATATAAATATATAATATACCTATATATTATAGGTCAAAAAATTGACCTATAATAAATTCCAAATTAATCATATCACAATATCCATTAGGTACTTATAACGCGTTATACATCAACAACGACAACAACAAACCCTGATATTATCATAGATATATAATAGTGTACTTTAGAAGGTTCAAGTACCCACAAAGAATATTATACAATCACAACAAAATAACTAAAATAGTTATTCTAGGTTTTTTATGTAATTTCGTCCAAATTTGAACTTAAAATGACTGTAAAATTTGTTTTTGGTAACAGAATTAACTACTTACGTGGAATCTTGTTTTAAATTCTTATCCCTAGATATAAAAATCGAAAATTTTATAAATTTTTAACTACAAAATAATTATTAAATTTTAAATTTGATACATTTTGTCAAAATTCGATCTTTAAATGCTTTAAAAAAAAAATTGTAAAATGTATTTTTAATTTTTTTCAACTGCTATTGTAATTTGTAACAATATATAAGGAGCCTTGTATTACATTTTTACACTTTTCTCCCAACAGATAAAACTTTATTGATATTTATAGAAAAAAACCTAAAAAAAATTGAAAACTGTAAATGTCCATTAACAGCTCAAAAAAAGTCAAAATATTTTCAAAAATGTATGGTGTGTAGGAAATGGTAATTTAAACATTTAGTGAAATTTTCAAGTATCTACAGTCATTCGTTTTTAATTTAAACAAAATAAGAAAATCGCTACATTAGAAATCGAGTGAATATCCAATGTAGTGAAAATTTGAATTTCAAACGCTTTTAAAAATTTAATTTGACTTTCTTATGGACATTTTTTTTGATAAAGGTAAATTATCTTATAATTAATCTTGAATTACATTTTAAAACTTTTGATTTAAAAAGAAAAATTTTTACGAATTCTTAACTCAAAATAATTTGATAATTTTCGTGATTTTTCCATATTTTGTAAATTTTTGAACTTTAAATGCTTATAAAAAAAAAATTGTAACAACGGATTTTTAATATCTTTCTGCCTTTGAAACAATATAGTAGGACCGTTGTATTAAACTTTCAACTATTTTTACTCAAGAAATACATTTTTATTGATATTCATAAAAAAAAAAAAATGAATGAAATTGGAAACTGAAAATGTCCCTAAACAGTTCAAAATAAATCAAAATATTTTCAAAATGTTATCGTGTATAGAAAATGCAAATATAAACAATCAGTGAAAATGTCATGTATCTACGGTCATTTTTTTTAAAGTTACACTAAAAGGCAAAATTGATTTTCTCGAAAACAGATTTTGCTTAAAAATTCCCGTTTTTCCTTAATTTTTCTTTTGTTTTTCACGGCGCTTTTAAAAACTACTGAGAAATTTGTACTTTTGACCCATAAAAGTGCCAACTAGATTCACTTTCCTATCAGAAAAGATACTGTTGAAAAAAATCCAATCACTTTTATTGTCCTAAAAGGTGATGACAGACACAAAAAAAATAATTAATTAATAAAAAAAGACACATCATTGTAAAATCAATACATTCATCGTTTCACTCAGACTCTAAAATTCTCCTGATAAAAAATCAAGTAATATATTTTCCTTAAAATAAAATATATCTATAAATTTCAATTTTAAATTGATAATAATTAATAAATATTAAACTAATAAAAAAAAATTATGCTACATATATTCAATAACATATTTTCCAAATTCAATGGTTTAATAATTTCATCAGAGACTGATTAATTTCATTGATCTATAAACCTATCTATATATAGGAGGTACCAAAACTCGATGTTATTTTTGTACAGATTTATTCATAACTTAATAAAAAAAGTAATCTTATTTTCATAATTTATATAATATATTGCTGTTGATAATGTGAATGTTCGAAAATGTTTGAAAATTACAATACTAAATATATGAAAGGAATTAACTTAAATAAAATGTTCATTTTGAACAGAAAATATTACGGAAGAAATAATTATTTCATACTTTATAAATATTGATTTTTAATTTCTACTAATTATCAAGCTTATGTAATGTTTAATTTGATACTCTTAATAATAATTAATAGTATTGTATTTATTCAACTTTTCATTAGTATATTTTACTCAATAACTTTTTTTTCAACTCATCAATTCGTATTTATTCAATTTTGTAGGTGGGAGGATATGATGAATCATTATGTCCTTTAGACACTGGTGAATGTTATGATCCCAGTCTTGATATATGGACACCAGTCGCAAAAATGTGTGTACGTCGAAGATGGTATAGTGTAGGAGTTTTAAATGGTGTACTGTATGCTGTAGGAGGTGATGATGGATTTAACGTCCTGAGTAGTGTTGAAGCATACAACCCAATTACAGGAGTTTGGACTACTATTGCGGACATGCATGTTGCTCGATTTCGTGCAGGTGGTTTCTCGTAAAAATTATTTTATGAAACAATTTTTTTTTAAATATATTGAATATTTATCTTAATTTTCAATATTATAGGTGTAGTTGCATTAGACGGTTTATTGTATGTCACTGGTGGATCTTACAACTTGATTGTTGTGGATTCTACTGAATATTACAGCCCTGAAACCAATACCTGGACAATAGTCACAGATTCAACGAAATTTGCACATACTTCAACAGGACTAATAGCTATTAATAGGCCACGACATTTTAAAACTTAAGAATTCATAATTTTTTTTTATACAATATATTAATATTTATTTTATAGTTTTATTGTATTATTGTATCTTAATTAATTTTTTATAATATATTGTGACGAAAATTTGCAAATTATGATTTGTACCTAGCTAAACATGTATAGTATGTTTAATTACTATTTTAATGATCTTTAGCTATGAATTGAACATTTAAATTAAGATTTATCATAACTACCTAGTTATTACTGTAAAAAAAGTTCTATAAAATGTTAATAATAAGTAGTTAATACTGTAACCAACAATTATATAAATTGTTTAGCTTGGCACAATTTTCTTTAAAGATATTTTGAGTTCAAATATGGATGAAATTAGAGAGAGATTTAAACGTATAATAACGATTTTAGTTATATTGTTTTGATTGAATAATAATATTTGTTGATACTTGGATAAGAAAAGCTACCGTTATGGTACATTCAAATAAAATAAAAGAACAAATAGTATTGATTAAAACTAAAATTAATAAGTATATTACAATTAATTAAAATAAGCAGATACTTATAAAAAAGTACTCAACTATGTGATTACCAATATAGAACGAAATGATTTAGCTCAAATCTAAAAATATCCATTCATATAAATTCTTTTTAACATTACTCTGAATAATGTGAATGTTTTTTTATATTGAATATTTGTTGAGTTAAAATACGTTGGGCCTATATGATCAACAAATGATTGACCGAAATATTTGTTCACATATTGAAGAGGAATACCATAGTCTATGTTCTCTATTTTATATACAATATTTTACTGTAAATTCCTTTAATAAAACAATTAAATACAAACAATGTAACATTTTTTTTTTATAATTTAATTTAATAGACAATACATACATTCAGATAGCTACAATTTTTATTTGTAGAACTTTCTAAAGTATGTTTATTTAAACAGATTTTAACAATATTATTTTGACTAGTTTGTAGTTTTATATAATATTGCTTTTACTTTGAGTGAGTTTATATTTTAAGATTCTGAGTGAAAAGAATGTATTGATTTTACAATGATGTGTGTTTTTTATTTTTTTTGTGTGTCTGTGTACACGATAAGTAGTCGAAATAATGCTTCGATTTTCCTAACCACGAAAAAATAGCCCAATGCATTTTTTTACCCATTTACAGCCATCAAGAAAAATTATATTGTTATATTAATTATGTGTACTGTGTACATGTCATATAATTGTTAAATATTGTTTAGTAATAATGTCGGTACCTAACTACTAATTTCGTTACTAGAGCACACATCATATTAAAATCGTTGCCTTTAGTCAGAAATTTTAAATATTTATTCCAGGCTTGACTAGCTGCTTATGATGTACCTATTCTGCAATACGTGCAATATATATACATGCGAATGTCCACTACAGATGAAGGTGGTATTACATAAATAAAGAATATCACTCGAGCAGAGGACCTGTTGCAGATTTTTGTCAAGTAGGTACCTACGTAACAATTATAATTATTAAAATATACTATATAGTACAACAGGAAAAATTTGATTAAATAGTCCCGGAAACTATAAATTTACATGTTTATATAAATGGAACAAAAGGTTTAAAAAGTTGATTGTGATTCAATTTTCACAATTAATACGTTGTGAAATGAAGAAAAAACAAAGATTATACCTATTTTATACATCAGAAGTGGCCAAATCTTGACTCGGATAAAATTGAATATTGATATATTTTGAGCGATTGCATGCTTGAGCTGTAACCTCCAAAAATATTTGAAAATATTTATACAAATGTATTGAAAAAAGATAACAAAGAATGTCCGGAAATGATACGTTTCCAAATGTTTGTTGAATAGTAAAAACGAATTATACATCCAATTAGATTTAATTAGGACAGAAATGGTGTATATGTATAGAAAAAATATAGATTTAGGTAGCAAATGACTATTTTGAGATTATATAATTTATATTATTATTTTCATGATATATTTTACAATATTATCCTTGGTAGTTGGTACAATTTTGAAATTATAAATATATTTTCTATGGACACCTACATTCTTCAAAAACTGAATAATTGTATAAATAAACCTATTTAAGAAAGTTCGCATAAAGTAGTTTTGATCACATTCTGTTAACTATATTCGACTAAATAAAAATTTAGTGTTTATTAATATTGAAATAACATTGTCAATACAAAAAAATGGGGTAAGTGGATGTCACTCTGCTGTACAGTAGGTTACAAGTAGGTCAATGTATAATGGATTGTATTGAAATTTAATTGAATCATCTTATTAGAGGGTAAATATCGTTCAATTCGGTCTAAAAATAACCGATTTCAATTTTCAAAAAAAAACCGAACCAATTTTTTTTTATGTTTGTTTTTTATAGTCACCTTAAATTTGAGATATTTACAATAAATGCTACAATAATTAGATAACATTGAAATATATAATAAATTGACTTGTAAACGGGTCACCGGCGTCAAAAGTGTTAATCGACTAATTAATTAGTTTTGTGGCTAAATTACTGATGGTTAAAAAGTCTTAAGGGAACTCAGGTGGAGGGAAATGGGGCTGAGGCTCTTGAATACCATTCATCCTACTTACATAATAATGTATAATAAAGAAATAATTTTTGATTTGTTGTTCGTTAGTCGTTAAGCAGCGATTTTATCTGAGGAAATTGAATCATTTTTTAAGATTCAGACATTTGGAAATGTATCATTTTCGGACATTCTTTATTATCTTTTTCAATAAAATTGTGTATAGATTTTCATACATTTTTGGTGATTACACTTGGTGCATATTAATTGCACTCACTTTATCAATATTCAATTTCAACCAAGTAAATATTTGGCCAACCCTGATATACAAAAAAGATATTATTTTTGTTTTTATTAATTAAACAACTATTTGAATTGTGAATTTATAATTTCCGGGACAACTTAATCAATTTTTAGTGTTAAATTTATATTTACATACATATTTATAGCAATATTTAGAGGTTACAGATCAAGGATGTCAATCCACCTATAAATATAGAAGACTAACCTAACCTAACCTAGAAGACGAATCAAATCTAATTGGGACTGTTAAAAATATTTATTAGGTACATAGGTAATCTTTATGATAAGTCAATAACATATTAAGCAATTATTTTATATAGTGTAATCAAATTGGTGTTTCCCAAGGTCGCATAAGACTAAACTCAATAACAATGCAGCCAACTACTTCATTATTCAAATTTTTATAGCGACACACAGCTTTATATTTTCCATAAAAATATACTTTGGGAAAATTCATATCTTCAAGTTTCTTCTTATCAATCCCTGACGTAAAATATGTGCCCTGTAAACATTTAGAAAATAAATTTGTAACAAATGCATAAGTAGGTAGAGCTGAATGGGTAAAAAAGTCACAATTGTAATAGTCAATATTTAGATGTCTGATTATGTCAGAAAGCTTTGTTAATGTAGTATTTTTTTTAATGATGGCCTTTACATTTGCAAGTACTCAAGTAGCTACAATTGCAATATTTGGATTTTTTTTATTCTCATCTTCTCAACAATTTTTAAATATGTAAAATCTACACAAATGTATATATAATACAAACATGTTACACAACAGAATAAAAATATAATCAAAGAAAAAAAGTTAGATTGCTGATGGAAATAGTTTGTTAGTTTGGTTTAGACTTATCAGTTTTCTTCACAACCGTAAGATTTATAGATGATATTAATAAACCCGGATTTTATAGAACCTTATAATATCATACACTAGGTTTACATTATAGTAGTTATTGTTATGTCAACGGTTATGGAGTCACACAAGGTACTTCACTAGGCCCTATATTATTATTAATTTATATTAACTAAATACCAGCGTAATTATAAAAAGGTAGGTTATTCATATGTACTGATGATATAGCACTAGTTAATGTCGATTATAATTTGGAAGAAATCAAACGAAGTGTTCACGGTGACTAACAGCATATCTATAATTGGATTGAAGAAATTATGTTATCCCTTTGCATAAATAAATCAATATTCATGCCAATAGTCACAGGTCGTTTACAGCTGCCCAATGAATACAACTTTATTATACATAAATGTAATACTAATTCAACCAGTAACAACTGTAAACCAATTTATATGGTATTATCGTTTAAATATTTAGAAATAACTATAGATTTTGATCTGAGTTGGTCAAATACAAACATACAGAATGTTGAAAACAATATGCGAAGTGTAACTACTCTATTTTAAAAAATTCGTTTTCTAAATAAAATAGTTTTAAGACGAGTATACATGACATTATTTTATTCAACTTTATCATACTGTAAAACGTGTTGGGGGGCAGAAATAAAACAAACATAAATACAGAACACATTAGCAATACAAATATAATAAAAGTAGCATACTGTCTTCCGTTGGCGTACCCACCAGTCAAGTTATTTAGCCATACAAACATACAATCTATCTATTAACTATACATTAAACAAATTCTCATAATATTCATACAAAGACACATACTGAATGATATAGAACATATCATAGATAGGGGAACAGGAAAGTATATAAAATCACATAAAGTAACATTAATCAGTTTAAGATGTTCTCCCGATTACATGTTACCTACCTGTATTCAACAATTTGAGAAATTATGTAAAGAGTCTAATAAAACATTCATGTGAAAATTGGTCTCATAAAAAAAATTATCTCCATCTATCTATCTATAAATATCTATATAAATCTATATAAATAAAAATGAATGTCGCTTTTTTCCGCACTCGATGATCCAAATTTGCACAATTTTTATATATAGAGGGAAGATATGAAAGTCGAGGTGTGACATAAAAAAAAAAGGAAATAACCAATAGTGGCGCGCTGTAACGAATTTATATGTATATTAATCTATTTAAATAAATATGAATATCATGTTTTTGGTGAACACGAAAAACACAAAAGAAGAGAAGATTAGAAATGATCATTATCTGATCATATTAACTGATCGAAACGAGGCGTGTCAAGCAGAAGTCCTGTGGTTCTTAATGATTGTCCTTGCAATTTATTTAATGTGAATGTGAATGCAAGTTTTATCAGGAATTGTAATCGTTCAAACTTAAACTTAAACCCTATATTTAAAAAGAATTTAAGAATTTTATAGGTGTATTGTGTCATCGGGATTGCATACACTATCGATTGATTTGTATGTTTTACTTTCTCCTGGGAGAGAGGATATTATATCTTTATTAATATAATTTACTTTGTTGTTTGTGGGGGAAAGAATGGCCCTTTCACAACACCATTCATGATTGGCATAATTTTTTTTTAGGTATATCAGGAAATACGTTTTTTTTTTTTTTTTTATTAAAGATTAAATTGAATTTACAATATTGCAGAAGTTAAATGGAAATTCAATCTTATCATCCGAATTTTCAGTCCATTTTCCATTACCAAGGAGTAGTAATCGTTCTGAAAAATCGTTCAATGTCGGATCATGAGTTAAAAATACCCTCATGTTTTTTTTTCAGTATTATAATTTCAGTATGTTTCCAAAGATATGAATTTTTCAAGCATGCATCAATTTGTTCAGCCTGCCTTCCTCCTGTGATTATTGGTAGCGTTTATTAGAAGTCACCAGCTAAAATAACTGCCACCTTTCCCATTATTGAATTATTGTTGTTTAAATCTTGTAAAGTTCTATTTAAAGCTTCGAGTTCTTTTTTATTCACCAATCACCATCGTACATTCATCCCACACTCTTATTTTAGTTATTTTTAGCAACTTACAGGTTGCAGTTTGCAGTTACAAAGATAATATCAAAAAATATTGTATTGTAATTCTATATTTATAATATTAATTAAAGACATTGTTATTTAATACTTATTTTACTGCAGACTTGGGTAAAATACTTTTTAAAAGTATTTCAAATATATATTCCGAATACATAAAGAAAATTATTCAGAATATGAATTCGAATACTTTATGATAATAATATTCCTGAGTATTCGGAATACTTCACAAAAAGTATTCCATATATTTTTCGAATACGTTTTTTTAGTAGATTCAGATTTCAACAACAAAAATATTATTTTTTCAATTCTGTATTTAAAAATGAACATTATTATGATCTTGATAATACACTATTAACTATTAGCTTACTGTTAGTTATAAATTATATTCAAATTAATATAATTTATAAGTAATAATTAGTAATGTATAAGAGTATACCTATATAAGAAAAAAAGTATTCCGAATACTGTACTCAGAATACTTATAAAAAGTATTAAAAATACCGTATGAATACTTTCAAAAAAAAGTATTTAAAAAGTAGTCGAAATACTACCCAAGTCTGTCTTTTAGTAATTGAATTATAATAAATCAGAATGGATAATCATTATATTTAATAGCTGGTTGACTTAAAAAAAAATTCTCTATTTACTTTAAATTATTTTAGTCACAACCCAGGTTAATAATAAAATAATTGGTCTAATATAATATATATTGATCTAATAATCACTACAGCTCAATAAATATAACTTATTATACAATTTCCATAGCTTAACGACTGACGGCCGTACATGTTTCCCCCAAAATCGACCATTTGGTTTTTTCTCAAAGAAATATTATTCAGAGTAAACGAAAAAACATTTTGGTTACCACTGTATTTTTTTTTTATTGAAAATGTGTCTATATACCTACATAATATTTAATAAACATAAGTTTATAATTTTAAAACATCTTAAAAAAAAATAACATAATAATAAAAAGCAAATTATTCGTCGGAGTTATGGCAGATATAGATTAGTGTAACACATACTAGTCAATGTAAATAATATACGTATATAAAAACATAAAAAAGAGGTTTTAAATGGTATATATAAGACGTATAAGACATATTTAAAAAAAAATATCATAGTTATGAAAACCAACTTATTAGTCAAAGTTATGGCAGATGTAGATAAGTGTAAAACATACTAGTCTATGTAAATCATATATATTATAACAACATAGAAAAGCCAATCTAAATAGTATATACATTATACAAGTATAAAACATAATATAACAAAAATAGTATATTATTAAAAAAACAATTATTTGTCAAAATTAAGTCACATAGATTTTATAAATTCGTATCATGTGAGCCGACCAGATTTGAATTTCATAATTTTTTATTGATTAATTTCTTGTCGCTTGTATTCTTTCGAAATTTTCAAAAAATGTGAACTATTAATTTTAACATACAATTTCGACTTGAACTTGGAAAATAATATTCAACCATGGCATGATCTGGTCATTTTGTATTGACATTTTTATTAAAGTGTAAGTGAAATGATTCGCATGTATTTATAGTTAACCTAAGACTTAAAGAGTTACATGGCCAAAGCTTAGGAGGAAAAGTACTGTCTTCTGAAACATAATGTTCCGTATATTCAGCGCAACTATAGATAATAACTTATATTATCGGCGAGTTTATGTTGTATATTATTATTGTTATTAATGTGTTATAATTTAATTATACTGAAATAAAATAAATAAATAAAAAAATTATAAAACTATATAACGGTTTTTAATATTTTTATACATTACCACTGGTATTGGACAGCTATCAGTTGGGACGTTGAAACCCTCCATATATGTAAACCATGAATTTCCCAAGACAAATTTTGCATTACTGCATGCCTTTTTTGTAATGAAAATATATGAGTTTGGCACCCATCCGCCAGTTGAGCCCCAAGTCGAAATGTTATAATCGAGCTACAAATAAATACTATATTACTTTGGTCGAGATGACTACAAACATTTACAATTCGTGTAGAAATTAAAATGAATTACTCACAGATCATAACTATAATAATACAATTAATATGTTCACCAAGACTTTGCAACTTCAGACACTTATTTCGTGGTAAATATAATCATAATTATGATTAATATCATAATGTATGAGTTACGGGAAAAAAAGGTAAAAAGTTTTTTACACATTTGATGTCGGTAATTATTTCCAGTTTAAGTATTAAGCTATAAATTAGTTGTATGTGTCATTAAACGAAATTTTAATGAAAATATAATGTGCGGTCCTTGCCTCCGTATGGTCTAACCCAGGGATCTCCAAACATTTTTATTCAAGGGCCACAAAAAAAATCAAATGCTCTTAGCGGGCTCAAAAGTTTATTAACACATATAATTTTTAACTTTATGATAATATAGGTACCTATATAAATAATATGTTTACTTTATATATTTGTATAGAATATTGTTTCCTTTACAATATACTTAAATATAAATAAAAAGGTATAAATATAATATAATATAAATACATTTTTGAAATGTTAGACTCTAACCGATGGAGTAGCTAGGTTTTTGTAACTATGGTATTTATATACCAAGTACTATTAGGTATACAATTACAGTGAAACTTCAATTTTGTAATTATAATGAACTAGGGTGGAAAACTAAAACTAATCAATTCGATATTTTCAGCAATTATTAACCCGTCAGGACTTATTCTATTATATTATATTGATGGATCTATTTAATACATTTATCAATACCAATTTTTTTACCTTTGAGATATCACAATACAAAAGTTTCTGTGTATTAAACAACTCTTAAATTAATCATCATACGTATAATATGTACTTACTGTAAGAGTATCATCGAAAGGTATCAAAAGCGTCGCATTTCCTTTTACCTCCGTTGTACTTGATGTCTTTTTACTAAAATAAAAATTAAATCGAATCGAATGGTTTTTTGTTCCTTCACACGGATATATTCTATCAAGCACCATGCGATATTCGCCCTGTAATAAGTGAAATAAATATAATATATACAAATTTAATTAAAACGAAATCACAAATATAAATTGTTCACATTAGTATTAATAATAGAAAAAAGATATTATTTTTAATAAATCAATCTGATTATTGATTTACCAGAGGTAAGTTCGGCCTAAAAAGGCTTTCGGATTTGAGACGATGAGAGGAACAAAATAAGTCCGAACGTTTTGATTAACATTTTGCCTATGATTTTAACAATATTATAGAGTGTTTCATACGTTTTCAACAGTAAAAATAAATAGATACCTAACTGATATGCGTTCTAAAATAAATTGATATATTTAAAAAGATTGACATCCTTGATCTATAACTTCTAAATATTTCCGGAAGTAATTATACAAATATATTTAACCGGAAAAATGTGATTGAGTTGTATCGGTAAATATCAATGTAGGTATCTATATATTTAAATAAATAGTGCTGATGGCACAAAACCAGTTCCTGTGATTCAATTTTCACAAACAAAATAATTGTAAAATGAATAAAAAAAAAACCAAAATTACCTATATTATAATATAGGTATCATGGGTGGCCAAACCATGGCTCTATTCATAGACACTTGAGGGCTGCGACTTGCTTTGTAACTTGTAAAATGTTTATGTTCAATAACAATAACAGGTAGGTATGACTTATTATTTTTCCTGTCCTTTATATTATTTTTCATTATATTGTGGTGCTACGCGGTGTAAGTATAGTGTGATATAGTCAATTCTGGGGCCCCATCTGTGGATGCGTTTAGAGGGAATGGCATAATTGAATTTTCACCTCTAAAAATGTACGGAAATGAGTGTGCAACAAATTATATTGAGTAGGGAAAATATAAAAATGTCGGGAAATAATACATTTTCAAATGTTAACTAATTGGTAAAAAATAAATTATACATGAAATAAACTTTTCGATAGGTACTAAATATCAGTAGTTTGTAAAATACTTTTAAAGGGATTTGGAATAAATACTCGAATACACCATACAAATAGTATTCTGAATAAAGTATTTAGAATACTATACAACTATTCCGAATACTTTTAAAATTTATTTTTTGTTTAGATTTTATAAAATAATAATTGCTTTTGGGAAATTATAACCAATGTTTAAATATATAATATATTGTTTGTAATTAAAATTATAATATACTTCTTTCCTATTTTGCGTTAACAACTAAATATTAATAATAATAATAAAAATATCCTAGCCTCTAGATATAATTACTATATGAGTCTAGAATCTAGTTAATGATATATTAATAATATAGTCGTGTCATATATAAACATATTCTGACATTCTGTTGAAATTTAGAATATAGTTGATTGTTTGTTTTTTGAAAGTAAATAGAACAACGCATTATACAATATATTTAATTATAAATTGTTATAAATATTGAAAATAAATTCATGGGTGGGATCTAACCCTTTCATCTATAAATTATGAAAAAACATGTTGTATTCCTTTCATGGTTTCAAAGAAAAAAAGGTGCTCTGCTGTACAGTAGGTTACAAGTGGGTCACTATGTATTGGATGGTATAAAATTTGAATGCAATGATATAATATCATTGTATAAGAAAAACCAATCTGAGCGGAGACGGTATGTTGGTCTAGGTATAAGACATATTATCTATATACATTATACTTATCTATGGTATTAAAAAAATTGACCTATAAAGGTACATATAATAAATTCCAAATTCATCATATCACAATATCCATTATTTACTTATGACGCGTTAAACATCAACAACAAACCCTGATACTTTCATAGATATATTATTATAATAGTGTACTTTAGAAGTAGAAAGTTCAGAAAGTAGAAGTAGAAGTTAATAGTACACTTTAGAAGTTTAAATTACCCACGAATAATATTAAACACTCACAACAAAGTAACTAAAATAGTTATTCTAGGTTTTTTATTATGTAATTTCGTCCAAATTTGAACTTTAAATGACTATAAAAATAAACTGTGCTTATGTATTTTTTAGACTTTTTGGTAACAGAATTACTACTTATGTGGAATCTTGTTTTAAATTTTCAATGCTTAGCTATAAAAGTTGAACATTTTATAAATTATTAACTACAAAATAATTATTCAATTTTAAATTTGATACATTTTGTCAAAATTCGATCTTATAAAAAAAAATTGTGCCTACGTGTTTTTAATATTTTTCAACTTATATTGTAACAATATATCGGGATCCTTGTATTACATTTTTACACTTTTTGGCCCAACAGATAAAACTTATTGATATTTATAGAATAAAAACTAAAAAAATTGGAAACTGAAAATGTCCGTAAACAGCTCAAAAAGAGTCAAAATATTTTCAAAATTGTATGGTGTATAGGAAATGCTAATATAAACATTCAGTAAAATGTTCATGTATCTACAGTTATTCGTTTTTGAATTACAACAAAATAAGGAAATCACTACATGAGAAATCGAGTGAATATCCAGTTGTAAAAATTTGAATTTAAACGCTCATAAAAATTTAATTTGACTTTCTTGTAGACATTTTTTTTTTGATAAAGGTCGATAATCTAATAATGAATCTTGTATTACATTTTAAAACCTTAGATTTAAAAAGAAAAATGTTTACGAATTCTTAACTCAAAATAATTTGTTATTTTCGTGATTATTGAAAATTCCTGTTTTTCCTTAATTGTTATGTTGTTTTTCTAGGCGCTCGTGAAAACTATTGGGAAATTTTCACTTTTGACCCCTCCAAAAAAATTTGAATTTCAAAAGCTCATAAAAATTTAATTTGAATTTTTATAGACATTTTTTTTTTTGATAAAGGTAGATAATCTTATAAGGAATCTTGTATTACATTTTCAAATCTTAGATTTAAAAAGAAAATGTTTTATGAATTCTTAACTCAAAATAATTTCCATATATTGTCAATTTTTGAACTTTAAATGCTTATAAAAAAAATGTGATTATGGATTTTTAATTTTTATTATCTGCCTTTGAAATAATATAGTAGGAGCCTTCTATTCAATTTTTAAGCTTTTTTAAACAACAAATACATTTTATTGATATTTTTAGAAAAAAAAAACTAAAAAAAATTGAATTTGAAAATGTCCCTAACCGATCAAAATAAGTCAATATATTTGGATAATGTTATCGTGTATAGAAAATGCTAATATACACATTTAGTCAACATTTCATGTAACTACGGTCATTTGTTTAAGAGTTACACCAAAAACTAAAATTGATTTTTTCGTAACAGATTTTGTGTAAAAATTCCCGTTTTTTCTTAATTTTTATTTAATTTTTCATGGCACTTTTGAAAACTACTGGGAAATTTTTACTTTTGACCCCTCAAAGTACCCACTAGATTCACTTTCCTATCAGAAAAGATACTGTTGAAGAAAATCCAAGCTTTTTTACTGTAATAAACCGTGATGACAGACACAAAAATAAAAAATATATAAAAAAAAATTAAAAAATTAAAAAATTAAAGAAAAGCACAAATCATTGTAAAATCAATAGATTCGTCGTTTCACTTAGAATCTAAAAGCTTTCAAATTATGGACGATATAAAAATACATAATTTAAAATGTCCTAACATGAAATCTCCTAATTATGACAGTTTTAATTGCAGTTGTATTCTTAATAAATCTGTTGACTCAATTAAATACATTTTTGTTAATATTGACAAGTACTTAAAATGGGATACACATATTGGTATATCTGTAAAAAAATTATAAGTTTTTTTCTATAAATTCAAGTTTCTAAAGAATATCTTATTAGCAATTATCATGCGAATGGTTTTTTGTGCACATGCTCAATCTATTTTTAGCTTGCGATTTCAGCTTGGAGAGGAGCTTATAAAATTCATCTCAAAAAACTTACAAAATTAATAATATATATGTATGAAAATAATACTTTTCGAATGTTTATAATATCCTAAATAATTTGTTATTGTTTTAGTTTAAATTGTATATGTCAGTGTTTCAAATTATATTATTATTATTATTATAATAATACAGTGTTGAATAATATTATAAAACCATACATAATAATATAAAAGTATTCATTCAGAAAATTAATGCTATCACGTTTTCATGATTGCCGATGTATTGTAAATTGTTATTATATTATTTGAAATTTTTTAAACTTTTACTATGAAAATAAATGTTCCATATTATAAACAATATTTAATAAACTCTAACGTTTTTACATAAAATAATAAATAAATCGATCTGAAATAGATAATGATTATCGATTAGCAATTGACGAGATGTGTCTGTGTCATACGTTGTATATTTATGAATAGTTCTTAAACCAAATATTTACATAACTTAAACTTAAATATTGCGTGAGTCATTTCACGTAAAATAATAATTATTTCACAATATATTGAATTTTTTTGAAATTTTTAGTACAGTTTTCTAAAGTTTGTACTTAACTTAGTTTTATCTACTACCTATCAACTTTTTATTTTCAATATTGATGGTTCAATTTTCATTAATAATTGTCATCACAAAACGGTTTTTTATTCTTTCTATCTAGGTAAATATTCTTAAATTTTTATCATTGGGCCACTGGCTAGACGTTTAGGGGGAGGGCTATAGGGACCATTATGCTCCACTCATAGACGTCTAGACATCATAAGCTGCCTATAACTCATAAAATAATAATTTCTTGTTGATCTCGTAAGTTATGCTGTCACGTTAAGCGACCAGTGGTCAGAATGTCATATTCACTGACTGACGTGTATGGTCATGCTGTTGATATTACAGTATACGTAGACCTAAGCAAATACTATATCGTGTGTACGCGGAAACAGTGTACACTTCATCACTCATTACCTGTAAATATTTTTCTATTTTGTTTCTGGGACATTAAACTAGACTAATGGATTATAAGTTCCTATGACTTATAATTTTCTCAACTCATGTATTTTTAAAATGCGCAATACAACTTCATTTTTTTTTTTAATGTTAACCCTTATTTTAAATATCATTTTTGGACTTATCGCTTTTTTCAAGTAATTTTGATCCATCAACTTGTATTCTAATTCTAAACACAAAATTGACTGAAGCAGAATTGAAACGTTTTAAAAGGGCACCTACCTAATGAAGATTAAGTGTAGTTACCCTGTTTCCGCGAACACACGGTACATGACAATATGGGACAACTAGTGTCAAAAAACGTGAGCAGTTAACAAACGAATTGTTATATACTTCAATTCAAGTATTTTCAGTGGGCTAGGTAGTCTACAATAATTATCATTGTTTGTCCCGTATTGTCATACATAGAATTTGGCTTAAGTGGTTAAATATTGACATATGCATTTGCTTACGAGAGTGGTATTCGCATAAAATTCCAATTACACTAATAATAATTTACAACTAACACATAGATCATGGGAGCTATAGACGAGATTAAAAGATGACTACATTTTACCAATTCAATAATATCCGAAGCGAGGCCCCTTAAAAAAACTCAGTTGGAGGGAGCTGAGGCTGAGACTCCTGAACACCAACATCTTCATCCTACTAACATAATATAATATATAATATAGATATAATTTTTAATTTTTGGTTCGTTACACAACGATTTTATCTGAGAAAATTGAAACATACGTAACTCGTTTTTTACGATTCAATTAACATTTAGAAATTTATCATTTCCGGAAATTCGTATTGTTATCTTTTTCAATAAAACTGTATAGATATTTTCATACCTACATTGTTTTCACACAATGTTTTGTTTTTATTTGTTTTACAACGGTGTCATTTGTGAAAATTGAATCACAGGTAGCTTTTTTTTAAATTGTTGTACCATTTATTTTATAATGTAAATGTATAATTTCCGCGACAAGTTAATCACATTCTTCCTGTTAAATATATTTAAATAAATATTTCCGGAAATATTCAGAGGTCAAAACTTACGCATGTCAATAAAAATTAATATATATCAATATATTTTATAACTTATGGGTGTTATTTTTTTTTACTGTTTAAAACGTATGAAACAAACTATAATTGTTGAAATCATAGGCAAAATGATGATCAAAACGTTGGTACTTATTTTATTTTCCATAATTTTCTCAAGCCAAATACCTTTTTGTGCCAAACTTGCCTATGGTTAGTAGTAATCTGCTTGATTTATTAATTATAAAACATTTTTCCTGTGAATAAAATATATATGCATAATTTATATTTAACATTTCTTCGTAAGATATCAGTATAAATATTGTATAATTATGCATAGATAATCTCTAATTACAGGGAGAATATCGTCTTTTGATTGACAAAATAAATCAGTGTGAATCAACAAAACACTATCCCCTTCAGTTTAATTTGTATTTTAGAAAAAAGACATTAAGTATAAAGGAGTTACAATATAACGTTTTAGATAAATGTATTAATTTTACAATGATCAGTGCTATTTAAATTTGTTTTGTGTCCGTTATCACATAAAAATGATTCGATTTTCTACTGCATCAGCTCTTCTGGTAGGACATTTAATTTATTTAAGTGAATTATGACTTATGAGTATTTTCAAATATTAATGTCCTACTTACACTCATAGTTATAACTCACTTACAACTTAAACTATCGTAAAAACCAATGAAATAACACAGATAATGTTCTTATCTAGTCACCTAGAAGTTTGATTATAGGTCAATTCACTATGATATTAAAACTGACAACTGCACACTATTGAACTGGTGAACGAAAATTGGTATGTCGTATGTGTGTAAGACAGATTCAGCACATGTGAGTACGACGTATTTTTAAGTACGACCTTTGCAGTGTTATTATTAGGGCAATGAAGTTATTGCATTAAAAAACACACTAAATTGATTGCATTATTAAAATATATTAAAAATTGCACTTATAAATTAAAAAATTGCATTGAAAAAATTTAAAATTAGTTAATCAATAAAATTAAATATATTAATACATAATAATAATAAAAATTAAATATGAATATTGCTTACATTATTGCATTGCACTACAAATGATTTTTTAAGTTTTCAAATCGAATGATCGTCTGTTATCTCACAACAAATTTTTGTATCGGGAGAAACTTCTTTCTACGTCAGTAGTTGTTATTGGCGCGTACTTGAAATAGATTAAATCGTTGCTGGTCAAGTCTTCTGGCAAGCCCTCCATTGACTGTATTTCTCCACTTAGAATTTTTGATATACGAAAAATTATTAGATATCCTTCATTTTTTTGTAAAATAGTTTTGAATTTCGCTCTATAGAAATAATAAGTAGGTATTACAACATTTATTGCATTTAATACAATATAATTTTTTTTGGTTTAAATTATGAGTTTAACGAAACATATTTTCAGCTCACTCAGCAATAAATATAACCATTTAAAAAAATACAAATGCAACAACTTCACTGCCCTAGTTATTATAGTCATAATCCAACGGCGATATTCACGTTCATAATGTTTATCAATCGACACGTGTACAAGTTTGAACTTGTTTACTCTATCAAATATCAATCAATAACAAAACGTAAATATAATCGATATTCATATATTTTTTAAGAAAATAGAACTATTTTAGATCGTTAAATTGAAATTTCTTTTTTAAAATATATTTTAGATTCTTATCAGCAATAAATGTATAAGGATTTTGTAATGATGCTTTTTTGTGTGCATATAATAATATGACAACGATTTGTAGTTGACAAATTTTCAATTTATTAGATTTTCAAATTTGAGGGTAGTTTCTGGTAGAAAATTGGATATAGTTGGTACTGTACGGGCCGGGTACGAACACAAATAGTCCGTGTCACCAGAATACTTCGTACGCAAGAACACTCACGCACCGACCGACACGTATAGTGTGCAATATGTGTGGGCAACTCAAGAATAGTGGTCGAGAATCGCTGAGCAATACTTTGAGTGCTAGGTAGTGTGTGGTGGTGTGTAAAATATGTGAATACATGTATGTATGTGCTTAAACTAAAATAAATATCAACACGAGTTTACGGTATTAAATAAGATATAATAAATGCTCAATAATAATGTTTAAACAACTCACAATATAACCCCTTTTTATGGCCCTTTTGGCCCAACAGGGAAAAATAATAAATAATAAATGGCCGTACGATACAATCAACAAAATATATAAAATAATAATTATTATGTTACAAGCTATTAGAGCCGCTAAGAATAATATATGGCTCAATAGTATGTAATAAGGTATAGCTATTAGAGCTGTATTACAATATAAACATAATTGTGCTAAGTAATTTTATGTGGCCCTTCTGGCCCAACAATAATTCTGTATAATAATAAACAATAAACAATAAATAACAAAAACTCACAATTTGCCGGTGCTCCGCTGGCCAGCCGCTACCTGTACTGTATAATAATAACAATAATAAACGCGCACCTTGCGCTGACAAATAATAATAATAACAAATAATATAAAAAACACAGTGGCGATTCGCGCCTAAACAATAATATAAAAAATGGCGATTCGTGTCTACACAATAATAGCAAAAAGTGGCGATTCGCGCCTACACAATAATAACAAAAAACTGGCGATTCGGGCCTGGTAATGATAGCAATATAATTGTCAATTATGGCACGGCTTGCCATTCACACAGGTGAGGGATGACTTCGGTGAGCGCACTGACTTGATTGCGGCGGCCGTGTCTCAGTAATAATTATGCAGCTGCATGCGATAACGCGGTCCGTAATCTACATATTATTTTATTATATAATTCGCAGCTCTTGTTGTACAAGAATAAAGACAATAATAATATACCTAATACAAATAAAGACGATAGTGTATTGTGTGCGTGTGAGTGTGCCATCGGGCGAGTTATCTGGTGATACGGCGACAGGTACTATTTTAAGAGACGAAACAATTAAACATTTTTCAAGTATCTTAAAAATTATCGGAAAAATAACAAAATAAAAAATAAGAGAAACCGAAGGTTTTACGCAAAACGAGAAAACTTTGTATGAAGTGTGTATAGTATAATATTATGTTTGGAAATAACATGGTCAGTCTTAAAAACCCATACGTATTTTTTTAATTGTCCGGGAGATATTATACACTATGTTATATTATGCAATGTTTCTTCCTTCCTCCGATTGAGAATTTTCGTCATCGGTACAGTTTAAATTTTATACGAATTATTTTCTAGTACAAAAAAGTTATTTTAATGTCACTTTATACCAATTACAAATAAAAGTTCAATAATGTGTGTATATTTTTTTTTATACAATGCAGTCTTAACACAGTTAAAATTAATTTAAATTTTAAAATAATTAGAACGAGTAACAGCAGTACTAAATGTAAAATGACGAATACGACTAGGAACGGACATCACGAATGTGATTTTAGGAAACTTGCGATCTCTGGTAATTTCTCACAATTATACATAGTACATCGTTAAAAAGCAATAATACCCACTAATCCAGAATTATACTTACTAGTCTGCTATTACGCACTCACATTAAAATATAATTTATACATTAAATTAACGTGATTACGCATATTAATATCACTAAAAAAGTAATATGCTACTTTTTATACCTACCTATATGTTATAGGCTATAGGAAGCTGTAATTTCTTACTTTAATTAAAACATAAATAAGACATGTACTTATCATGTAGATACGTCATAAAAATATGTATATATGTATTCATTTGTTTAGTAACTTATAAATACCAAAAAAAAGTAGGTGTAAAGTAAGTGGATGTTACTCTGCTGTACAGTAGGTTACAAGTGGGTCAATGTATAATGGATTGTATTAATATTGAATTCAATGATATAATATCGTTGTAAAGAAAAACGATTCTGAGCGGAGACAGTTTATCCTTCTGGATTTTATAAACTTTTATTATTTATTATAGCCTTTAAGTTGAATTAATATGATAATATTATAATTTTTTATTCGTTGTTACGGTGATAACTCTAATCGCTAGAAATTAGAATCCCATTTTAAGCGGTTTTTCGTAATTTGTCAGTAGGTTTTCCCGTGGCATTAAATAACTATTGAGAAAATCGAAAAACTACCCTTCTAAAGTACCGTCTTGATCCAATTTTCTAAAATATAAGATACTATATTATGTTAAAATCGAAGCACTCTTTCTGGTAGATATTTTGTATATAGGATAAATCAAAACACCAATGTAAAACCACTAGATCCCTCGCTTAGCACAGATTCTAAAATAGTTACTTGTAATTTTTAGTTTTCAGTCTATATTATGATAGCACGGGGTCCTGAATAGGCTATATAGCTACACCACTGTCATCGGTCATATTTTTTCCCGTCCCTCATATAGGTATAGTAATAAAATTATAATAACATACTAATAATAATTAAATATGACGCTATACCAGACTCACGAATTAATATATATAACCTATTATTATATTATTAGTATTATTATTATTCGTGAGCAGGCTGTACTTTATTCAAATTACTTTTTTGAAAATACCTTTTTCGATCGAACTATTGAAGAATGAGTAATAACTGTAAATAAGATGAACGTTTTTACTCGACAGCAGGATGTCAATCATGGATCCTTATATTTTCACTTATATACATATACTATAAGTATATTCCTATATATTATTAATTTTACAATTATACAATTTAAAATATGTATAATTTTAATAATCTAATTTTATTTTTCAGAATTTATTATTACTTTTTCTTTCTTGCATTCTGATTATATTATATTACTATTGTATTATAATTATTTATAATCTTAAATATTATAAGAGTTTTTAGGAGTTATAGATATACTATCAGTACAATACCTACAATCCAAAAGGGCTAGGTACATTAGGGAAAGTTAAAATTATTATTAACAGTGTAATTGAGTCATTTCAAAATATGAGAACAGATAAGGAAATACTAAATCTAGCATATAGTAATTCATTTGGGGCGGGGGATCTCCTAAACTCCCTGACTAGATCCAATATGCATCTATTTTAAATGTTTGTATAATCATTTTAAGAACTAGTAATTTTTGGTGTTTTGAATTAGTTAGTACCAATATCAACGAATTCAAAGAAATTATCAACTAAATAATTCACAAATTATGAGAGATTGTATCGGTCGAAAATCAACAACCATGATAATGATCGCTATCCGTCCCGCGGGCTTCTCTGCCCAAACCCAAGGAAAAAGCTAGTATTGATATTATAATCGGCCTCGGCGTACACACACACACACACACACACACACACACACACACACTATCACCGCTGCCTAGTACCCGTGGTTGAGATTTGACCGGCCGGAACTACGTTATTATCTATTACCGAACCACCTGTAACACGAATACCGGCCAATCAAAATAATGTTACCGATTATATAACATAGTAGTTTTTTGCTTGTGATGTGCGACGAGTCCGACGCTCGTACATCCATCTTTACTTTTATTTTGGGTCTCCACTGGTCAAAGCGATGACTGAGTAAAACACAGCCTCACTGAGAACGTCCTATGGACGATGCTCAGCCCCACACGCAATAGTTAATTTATATATACCGATTATGACCACCCCCCCCCCCGAATTTTTTTTTGTGTACTGCCAGGTATAATGCAGTTCATATATTATAATGTATTAATGTGTCGTTTGTTTTATTTTTAGGTAACCCTTTTTGAAGGCAAAGTTTTTATGTCGTGTGGGCTTTTCTCGGCCATAAATTAATTATAATTCTTTTCTATTATCAAAAGAAATATACATTTAATTCTCCCATCAACTAGGTGTTATTATTACTTTTCCTTGTTGTTTTTACAAATCCCACATGCTCAATCTCGGCTGTGAGTTGGTGACGTTAAAACTAAGTTGACGTCAGCGTAGGCTCCATAACTATAAAATAAAAGGAAAATCGACTAAGATACTATAATATAAAAGTAGAAAACATTAATATATTGTATCAAAAAAAAGTCATGAATGCTAACAAGTTTTAAAATGTTGTGGCCTATTAATGACTACTACTCCTACTGAAATCCGTTTATCGTTCATTGATGCAGTGACCCTGGTCCAGGTATTAGTTTTTGGGTTATAACATTCTACAGCATCCAAATTAGAAGTTTCGTCATCTCCACCGACGACGTACAATAAACCGTCTAATGCAACTACTCCTATATTGAAAATTGAACTTAAATTCAGTAAAATATTTAAAAAAAAAATTCATAAAATAACTTAGAATTATTGTACGAAAAGTTACCTGCATGTCGTCGAGGTAAACTCATCTCTCCAATAGAAGTCCAAACGCCTGTATTTGGTCTGTATGTTTCAACACTACTCAGGTAGTTAAATCCATCATGACCACCTACAGCATACAGTAGACCGTCTAAAACTCCTACACCAGCACCTCTGCGATGTACACACATTTTTGTGACTGGTGTCCATGTATCAAGACTGGGATCATAACATTCAACAGTGTCTAAAGCCTGTGATGATTGATCAAGTCCTCCTACCTACAAAGTCGAATTAATACAAATTGTGGAGTGGAAAGAAAATCCTAAAATACAATATTATTTCAATGAAAGTGATTGAATATATATTTATGAAAAGTTGAAGAAATGCAATATTATTATTTTTAATTACAAAAATTACCTAATTTTTTTTTTTGTTACTTATTTTCTTACAAACTATGGTGATGAATACCAAAATTATTCAAAATATAAAAAGTTGTATGACATTCCCAATGATTTTCAAAATAAGAAAAAAAAACTAAAATGAAGAAAATTGTTGAGATAATTCTTAGCCAAACTCCTCATGATGTATTAACGTTGGGTAAATCTAATAGGCTGCAGGAGTGTTCGTTCAACATATTGTCATATAACTCATATACACTTAACATATTACTGAAAAAGTGGTATACAACAATAGGGAAATCAACTCGTACATACCTCTTAATAGCCCGGGAATCAACTAACACATAAAGTAAGTCTCGGGAATCAACTCAACAACAGCGGGTACGAGTATCGGATTAATTTAGTGACCGGGCTTCACGGACTAAAAAAGGCTCGTTTCAAGCCCGTACAACAGTAGGTTTGTCTATCAATGCAAATTAATCAGTCTCTGGTGAAATTATTAAATCATTGAATTGAGAAGGTAATAAACAATTAATATAATATATTACATTAGCATATTCTTTATTATCAATTTAAAATTTTAACTTATCCATGTATTTTATTTTGTGGATATTATATTCTTTGATTTTTCCTTGGGAGAATATTTTTATTTCAATTCCAATTATTAACTATTGTAACAAATACATAACCAACTTAAAATAATAAAAAATAGTTACCGCATATAAACGATTATTCAGGACTCCGACCCCAAAGTCATATCTTGTAGTACACATACTAGATATCTTACTCCATTCTTGAGTATTGTAATCGAAAACTTCTCCAGTATCTAATGTACCAGCATTATCATTATATCCGCCGACCTTAAATTAATTATATAATTTATTGTTACTTACTTTACAACATAAATAACAAAAAAACTAATAAGTTATAATTCAACTTTACTTACGGCATATAGGTAATTATCGATAACACCAACTCCCAAAATATCTCGTTCAACTAACATGCAAGCACTTGGTTTCCAACAAGGTGATTCTGAAGATAAATCTAGTACATCAACAGACCGAAGAGATTCAACATCATCATCAAAACCACCCACAGCAAACACTAAATTATCTTTCACTACGGCTAGACCAGCTCTTCCACGGCTTGTAATCATTTCTGGTCCATAATGCCATCGGTCCATTTTTGGATCGTACCATTCTGTACGCTTACTTAATTCAGTCTCAATTCCACCAACAGCTAAAATAACCTGTAATAATTAAATAATTAAATATATTGTAAAAATAAATAAATTATAAAAGAATCATACTTTATCTCCATATCTGGGTTTATTCCTAATGTTTTGTGAAATAAGCTCCACTGACTTGAGTATATTATTATGAAAATTTAATGCCTCATTTATGTAATCCTTACCTTAAAAAGTATTACATAAAATACAAATTAATTCAAAATTAAAGCATATATATAGAGAAAACTTACATTTAAAACAATTCTTAATAAGAGGCTCCTCAACTACTTTTTTTAATATGTAATTTTTTGATGTTAATGGTAAACGTACGTGCTTCATTAATTGGGGTAAAATACATTTTCTTGAATCCGATTCATGGTTCACCCAACGAATAACACTTTCAAATACCTAAAACAATATATAAGCTTTATAAGTTAATTAGAATAAATATTAAATATATTATGTAGGTAGGTTACTGAATATTTCCTTCCCCAATACCAAAATATAACTAACAATAATCATTATGAATTTCCATACTTTTTCTTCGGATGGAACTATAAGTTTATCACTGGAGATCAACTTAATGACTTGTTCGGATGATAAGGATAGGAATTCGTCATCACCAAAAACTTCTCTAAGAATCAAAATATAACAATATTAAATAAAATGTCCTTATAAATATTAAATTGTATTTCGTACGAAAAGTTATGTTGAATATATAATTCTGAACTTGTTGACAATTTCGTACAGCTATGTAAATCAGCTATAGCGTATATAAAAATACAGTTAGTAGTGCAGAGTTGTGTCTGTAAAAAATCACAGCATACATCTTTTACTTCTTCTAACTGCAATAGATTTGCAGCTGATAATAAATCCTTGAGAAAAAAAGAAAAAACCATTTAGATGTTTTTTTTTCTATAAAAAAATTAAACTTTATCTAATATTACCTGGACGTTTTCTTCAGTGACCAAGATTTTCCCAGAATAAATAAAGTTTACTAACAGTTGTAAAGCAGTAGAATCTAACTGTTTCATAACAACAAGATCATGGTTCCTTTCTGCAAAATTTGTGAACATTGCATGGAAATATGGACTAGCCGATGCTAAAACCACTTTATGTGCGAATATATTTTTGTTATCATCTTTTCAAGTTTAACATCACAAAAACCTCACCACTAAAGAAAAAATGGTTCTTAATATTTTCTGTCATTTTAAGTCACTCACTCCAGGCTTACTACTTACTTGCGTAAGGATTGTAGTACCTCATATACCTCTGAATAAGAAGTTTGTGTTTATATTCGTATTCGCTGGATCATCACTATTTGGGTTCTGGTATTTGCTTTGTACTTTGCATTGTGAATTGAATTTCAAGCCCAGAATTTGAGACTAAAAAAAGAGCATTTTAAAATCAATCAAAAATATGGATAAAAATCAGTTTATAATAATGATTGTCTATGAAATTAATCATCTTGACATTGTGTGTAATTCAATTATATAAAATAATTGTATACGAACGTGATTCTGATTGAACACGTCTGTCAGCCTATATTACTCATAGGCACTAAAGACTCGCTGCGATTTACGCACTAGGCACGATAATATTTATGGGCGTGTAAACTCTTCCGATTGTATGGGTAAACTCTCCCGATTTTAAACCAGTAAACTCTCCCGATGGTAAACTCTCCGGGTCATTATTATATTTACCTGAAGGAAATGGGTAAACTCTCCCGGGTCAATATTATGTTACACTGAAGGAAATATGGTAAACTCTCCCGGTACACTTTATGTTTACCTGAAGGAAATGTGTAAGCTCTCCCGGGCCCATATTATGTTCACCTGAAGGAAATGTTTAAACTCTCCCGAGTTGTTTTAAATGTGACTGCTACAGTATGAATTACTCATTACCATACAGGGCCCTCAGCATCATCATCAACTTCCAAAACAACGAATGCTTGTGAATCGTTCCATTCGCATTTCAATTCATTGTCTCTAGTACTCATCCATCTCTATTTATATTTATTAATGCCCTACAGATTTTCCAAATGAAGGGTACATTAAAATGCAAAAGTTGTAACAAACCAATAAATCAAGTAAAAACTCACATACAAAAAATAAAGAAAAAATAATAACACAAAAAATAATACACTACACAAACAAAGAAATAGATACCTTAAGTTTTTTAAAATCAGTGTGTTCTTATTATCATAAAAATTAGTATTTTGAATATTTACATTGATTATTTACATTGATTTATTATTATTATTATTATTGATTGATTATGTGTATAATTGACTTTTTTTTAAATTACATTTCATGACTTTTAATTTATATGTATTTTGACTATAATTATTAATTATTGACCCTGGAAGTTAATGGCATTTATTTTTATTATTATTTTTATATAATTGACTTTTTTTGTGAGTTGTTTCAACTATACTAATTATTTTTATGCAATTTTCGGATCTTAGTATCAAGATAATATATGTAAAATAATAAATTTTATGTGATATAAAAATCATCCTGTATAATACAATATTATTCATTAATCATTAGTATTAGTTTTAAATTGTAAATGTTTTCTTAATAACCATTATATTGTGAATTTAATTATAACTTATTATGACGATTATAATGTTTATCATATTATATTCATGTTTTGTCTATGTCTAATTTAAGCATGGTTGTTCTCAGCCACACGTTACCGACAGGTAAGTACTGATGTAGGCCCGGGCGAGTTTACCTGTTTCCGACAGGTAGTACTGAAGTAGACCCGGGAGAGTTTACATGTTCCCGTCAGGTAGTACTGAAGAAAACCCCGGGAGGTTTACCATCGGGAGAGTTTACATGTCCTTAAAATCGGGAGAGTTTACAATCGCCCATATTTATAATATAACTAGCTGATCCCGTGCACTTCGTTTCCCGTTAAATGCGCAAACTCTATATGACTCAAACTTTGTTAGATTCGTTATTTAATATTCTTTGTATGATGTTCAACATTTATCTTACTTTCTGTTTGCCCGGAATAAAAATTCTGATTCGCAGAGTATATTATCAGATACGCAATATACCTGCGGTAGATCACGGACCCCGTGCTGTTTGTACGTAACTGTATAATGTAACTCTAATTTATCAGAGTTATACCAAATATGGCACTGAACTCCTCCTAAACGGCTGGACTAATTGTGAATGCCGAGTCTGTAAACCAATATTTCCTCCTCGTCCACGAAGACGTGGGATTGTTGTATGTACGTAACTTATATATGAGTATAATACGCTCAATTTTTACGTAATTGTGATACATATAATATCAAAACACACGGTACAAAAAAATTTAATGCATTGAATGAATACATTGATTTCACGGCAACCAATAATTATTATTATGATAGTTTTAAAACTCATGGCAACCATTTATAAACAAAAATGGGTAGTCAGCCAACTAGTTGTTTGCATAATATGATGAGATCCGGAATACAGTTGGTCGGCACTATCGTGAGTCGATCGTCACGAATAAAATGCTGCACCAAGCACATTTGACGTCGGAAGACGTACGACTGTATCGGCCGGATCTATATATTATGTACGGCGCTGGTCAGATCGGTTCGGTCACAAGGGACACCGGTTGCAATAATGTACAGTTACATAATTGCTCAAACGAATCTTATTTATGACCCGCGTATTCGTCAAAAAATTAATAAATAAGCACGCGACGACAGAACGATGTGGGTGTGGCTTCGAGAGCAGCAGCGGCCAACCAGCGTTATCCGTAGCCGTTCCAGCGCCTCACTTCCTTCAATACAGGAATATCTGTTATTCCTGAATCAGCGGTGTGTAACCCTAGAGTCCATTGAGACAAGATCTAACTATGGCAAGGTTGCACTGTCAAGCCCATATGCCACCAACACCAAACAATTAGCACCAAAAAAGAGATGTTACAAAACCGCCTTTGCAGCTACTGACAAATCAGTTTCATCATGCACGTTATGCAACGGCCAGCATGCGTTGTACGCTTGCCAAGGATTTTCGGGAATGCCCGCCAGCGAAGAGAACACGTGAGATCGAAACGGCTGTGCTACAACTGCCTCCGCCCGGACCATATGTCAAGAATATGTTCGCGTGGTTCTTGCAGGACATGCCGAGGCAAACAATACACCTGGCTGCATATCATGGCCTCAACGGAGGTTCAAGTGGCAACAGCCTCAAATGCTATTGAATCATAACAATAGCAATTACAGCAGACCGCGGTGCTCCTATCAACCGCCGTCGTACTTGTCTCCAGCCCTTGGAGTTCAACCCATTCAGCACGCTCATTACTCGTTTCCGGCTCACAATGCCTCTTTATAACTTCACGTTTGGTCAAACGCCTGGGTTTGCAAGGGAGAAATTCTTCAACGTCAATTATCGGAATAATGCAGTAAAATTATCAATCTACACGCAGTGTCCTATGCCATATTAAATCCAGGGTCAGCACCTTTTGTACAATCCTAGAATTCATCGTAATCCCAAAAATTATTTTAGAATTACCAGTTCGGTCTCCTACAAACTCAATACAAATACCAGGGGACATACAACTAGCTGATCCTGGTTTTTGGACACCCGGTAGTGTGGAAATGCTACTTGGAGCGGAAATCTTCTACTAATTAATTCGTCCTGGCCAGGTCAAACAAAAGTCAAATCCACCATTGTTATTTCAGAATACTTTGCTTGGCTGGATTGCATCAGGAAACATCAGCCAATCTAATTCCGAGGAATCAACGGCTACTGCGGCAATGGCTCTTGCCACCGATAATTTGGATCAAACCATCCAGAGTTTTTGGGAACTGGAAGAAGTAAATCAAGTGCATAAACTCACTGGAATCGAGTCACGTACAGGACGCATACAAGGCGCAACGCAGACGGGCGCTACACAGTGCCACTACTGGTTGACTACGAAAAATTGAACTCTATCGGTTACACGCAGGGTATGGCTAAAAAATGATTCTACATAATGGAAAGACGTATGCCGTGCAACCCCAAACTGCACAAGGGATATGTCCACTTCATGCGGGAGTACATTAACCTTGGTCATATGAAGGAAGACCCTACATCAGGCCAGACGCATCAGCAGAAGGTATTCCTGCCGCATTATAGCGTCATCAAGGCTGACAGAGAAACAACGAAGCTCTGAGTGGTGTTCGATGGATCCGCAAGAGGTACCAAAGGTTCAGCCCTAAACAACGCATTATTGGTGGGACCAAAGGTACAGGACGATCTCTTTGCAATCACTGCTCGGTTCAAGATTCACCGGTATGTCTTCACCGGGGACATGGAAAAAATATATCGACAAATAAGAATAATAAAATCACAGACTCACCTTTAAAGGATATTTTGGAGGGAGAGTCCAGAACAATCTTTAAAGGTTTTTACCTTGCAAACGGTTACTTACGGCACTTCCTCAGCTTCTTACTTGGCCACTCGAACCCTCGCTCAGCTCACTCAGGATGACGGTTTCAAGTTCCCATTAGCAGCCACAGCCGTCTGCAAGGATTTTTATGTGGATGACGTGCTGACGGGCGCTGATACATTGACAGAAGCTTTAGAACTGCGAGATCAATTGATCCAATTATGTGATGGCGGCAGGTTTAAACTCCACAAGTGGTGCGCAAACCATCTTTCCCTTCCGAAAAACCTCCCTCCGGAGGATCTCGGAGAAATTCATAATTTCACTCACGAACGAAACAGCAGCTCGACAAAAACATTGGGCACATATTGGCAACCCAGTGACGATGAAATACATTACACTAAGAGACTGTTCAATGACACCAACACATAGACAAAGCATAGGATGGTGTCTGAAATGGCCAGATTATTTGACCCTCCAGGGCTCATAGGGCCAGTGGTGGTTCAAGCAAAAATTCTTGTGCGTGAACTGTTGAGCGACAAAATTGGTTGGGACACCAAGCTACTAGATGACCACCATGAAAATGGGAAGAGTATTACAACCATTTGATATATGTAAAGGAAATACGAATACCCCGTCGAGTAATCCAAGTGAGTGAACACACTGATCTTCAATTGCATATATTCTGCGATTCATCTGAAGCCGCATATGGAGCCTGTGTCAACATTAGAAGCAAGGGCAGAGATAATGTCATTAGCTGTGAACTGTTATGCTCACGATCCCGTGTAGCACCACTAAAGGTCACCACCATACCACGCCTTGAACTCTGCGCTGCTATACTGGCGTCGCGCCTAGCAAACAAGATCACCGCAGCTGTACCGCTTACATTTTCAAAACGTGTGATCTGGAGTGACTCTACATGGATTAAAAATCACCAAGGTAGCAACCAGTGGAAGCAGTTTGTAGCAAATAGAGTAGCAGAGATTCAGGAGTACACCATCAGTTATTCTTGGCACCATGTAGGCACTAATGACGACCCGGCCGACCATGTCAGCCGAGGCTTAAATCCAAAAAAACTAAGAAGTTGCAACGCATGGTGGCATGGCCCCCTCTGGCTCCAGGCAATGGCCTAACGCGGAATTTGCCATGTTGGAATCAGAGATCCCTGAACACAGATCTCAAATCACCATCTCCTTGAAGGTATCTACGGAGCTCAACCTGGCAATATTGTATAACCAATTAGAATGGCTACAACGAATAATCGCATATTGCTTGAGATTTAAGTACAATTGCCGAGCGAAAAACGAACCCATGTATGGATCCATTACTGTGGGGGAGCTTCAAGGCGCGCTGAATGTACTTCTAACACAGGCTCAGAAGCGGTATTTTTTGGAAGAAATGAACCTTTTAGCTCGGGGTCAACATATCCGAACGAGCAGTAAGCTGAGGTCTCTGACCCCATTCATTGATGCAGCTGGGATCCTGCGAGTTGGTGGCCGGTTACAACATGCGCATGCGAGTTTTGATGAACGCCACCCCATTATACTCAATGCCGATGATCCACTCACAAGGCTGCTAGTCGATTACGAGCATCGACGATTGATGCACGCTGAACCCCAACACCTATTGGCTTCACTCCAGCGGCGATATTGGATATTCGGTGGACGAAATGCAGTGCGTCTTCACACGCACAAGTGTATGAAGTGCTACAGATGGAAAATTAAGGCAGCTACTCAATTGATGGGATCTTTGCCAGCCGCCAGGGTGAACCCATCTCCATCATTTCATGTCACAGGCTTTGATTACGCTGGTCCAATATCCATAAGGTATGGAGGAATAAGGAGCAGGGTCCTCACCAAGGCGTACGTGGCACTTCTCGTTTGCTTTAGCACTCATACCATTCACCTAGAACTGGTATCAGACCAAACTAGCTTGACATTCCTTGCAGCACTGCGCAGATTCATATCTCGCAGAGGAAGGCCGATTCAAATCCATTCCGACAATGGGACAAATTGTATAGGAGCCAACAGATTATTGGGTGAGTTCCTAAACAATAATTCTCTAAGGAAGGGGATATTAGAATACTCACACAAAGAAGGGATAGACTGGCGATTTATTCCCCCTCATGCCCCCCATTTTTTAGGCCTATGGGAAGCCGGAGTGAAATCAACAAAGTTTCATCTACGAAGATGCATCGGAGACAGTATACATAATTTCGAAGAGCTACACACAGTACTAGTGCAAATTGAAGCGGTGCTGAATTCAAGGCCCGTGATGGCAGTTTACGATGATTCTGACAGCCTGGAGGCATTAACCCCAGGGCACTTTCTAATTGGACTTCCGTTAACGACTTTCCCAGAGCCAACCCTGCTCAATGAACCGACAGTAAATTGTAAAAGACGAAGATGGGATCTGGTTCAAAGAATGTTTCAGCAATTTTGGCTGCGCTGGCGCCGTGACTATGTTAACTCTCTTCAGCAACGACCAAAATGGTCAAGGCCCATAGCTAATTTCAAAATAGGAGATTTGGTTATACTAAAGGAGGACCACCAATCACCCCTGGACTGGCACTTAGGTAGGATCATTCAGCTACATCAGGGAGCTGATGGACTGGTCCGAGTGGCTACTATCAAAACCAGGGACAGCACTATGAAGCGGCCAATTACGAAACTGGCAATGCTACCTAACCTAACCTAACCTAACCTTAGTTCACCGGGGGGAAATATGTTCGAGCCACGCGAAGTATTTTCTTTGATGGCACGATAATTATTCTTGTGTTTTCTTAAATAAATTTATCTATTCTATAATATTTCTTAATGGCATTATATTTATGTAAAACTGACATCACACTGGGCAGTCAGCCAACTAGTCGTTTGCATAATATGATGAGATCCGGAATACAGTCGGTTGGCACTATCGTGAGTCGATCGTCACGAATAAAATGCTGCACCAAGCACATTTGACGTCGGGAGACGTACGACTGTATCAGCCGGATCTATATATTATGTACGTCGCGGGTCAGATCGGTTCGGTCACAAGGGACCCTGGTTGCAATAAACTATGTGGGCGTGGCTTCGAGAGCAGCAGCGGCCAACCAGCGTTATATATCGCTGGATAGATCCCCCGATGTTCTTTATTTTTTTACATATTAGTAATACACGTTTTGTCTACTTTTGATATGTGTATGTGTTTTCAATATTGACCTGGTAGTTAGTATTTTATTTTTTTTTTTGCTATTTTCTTTATCGTGATTATTGATTCCACCAGCCATAAACAATATTATTATTTATCACTGATAAT
Organism: Macrosiphum euphorbiae; assembly: GCA_949089665.1. Taxonomy (NCBI): domain Eukaryota; kingdom Metazoa; phylum Arthropoda; class Insecta; order Hemiptera; family Aphididae; genus Macrosiphum; species Macrosiphum euphorbiae. The sequence goes on from CARXXK010000003.1 coordinate 76,556,268, forward strand.
TATAACATATAACAGGCAATTCGCTTTACAATTGATTTGTACTGTATTTTTGTAAAGAATCACTACGTCAACTTTACCCATTCCCAGCGTCAGAAAAAATGTAAAGGTAAGATACACAATGATAACACCACAGTGATAAAATAAAATAAATAATTTAAACCAGGATGGAAAATGTTTTTAAAAAACGTTAGTAAGCCGAAAAAAACGAAAACAATTAATAATTGAGTGAACCAGTGAACCTAGACTGACGGTATAAGACATATTATACACATATCTATAATGGTATTAAAAAAAAAATTAGCTATAATAAATTCCAAATTAATCATATCACAATATATATGTGGAATCTTGTTTTAAATTTTAAATCCTTAGCTATAAAAGTTGAACATTTAAAAATAATTAACTACAAAATAATTATTCAATTTTAAATTTGATAAATTTTGTCAAAATTCGATATTTAAATGCTTATAAAAAAAAATCGTGCCTAAGTATTTTTAATATTTTTCAATTACTATCGTAAAAATATATCAGGAGCCTTGTATTAATTTTTTACACTTTTTGGCAAAACAGATAAAACTTTATTGATATTTATAGAAAAAAGAACTAAAAAAATTGAAAACTGTAAATGTAGGTAAACAGCTCAAAAAGAGTAAAAATATTTTCGAAATTGTATGGTGTATAGGAAATGCTAATATAAACATTCAGTGAAATTGTCATGTATCTACAGTTATTCGTTTTTGAATTACAAAAAATAAGAAAATCGCTACATGAGAAATCGAGTGAATATCCAATGTTGTAAAAATTTGAATTTCAAACGCTCATACAAATTTAATTTGACTCTCCAGTAGAGATTTTTTTATTGATAAAGGTAGACAAACTTATGAGTAATCTTTTATTACATTTTTGAATCTTAGATTTAAAAAGAAAATTTTTTATGAATTTCTAACTCAAAATAATCTGAAAATTTTCGTCATTTTTACGTATTTTGTCAATATTTGACTTTAAATGCTTATAAAAAAAATTGTGACCAAGGATTTTTAATATTTTTCATCTGACTTTGAAACAATATACTAGGAGCCTTCTATTAAATTTTTAAGCTTTTTTAACCAACAAATAAAATTTTATTGATATTTATAAGAAAAAGAAACTAAAAAAAATAGAAACTGAAAATGTCCGTAAACAGCTCAAAATAAGTCAAAATGTTATGGTGTATAGAAAATGCTAAGGTAAAAATTCAGTCAAAGTTTCGTGTACCTACGGTAATTTGTTTAAGAGTTACACCAAAAACCAAAATCAGAATTTGTGTTAATTTCCCGGTTTTCATAATTTTTCTTTTGTTTTTCACGGCCCTTTTGAAAACTAATGCTAATTTATTTACTTTTGACCCACCAAAGTACCCACTAGATTCACTTTTCTATCAGAAAAGATACTGTTGAAGAAAATCCAAGCATTTTTACTATCCTAAAACGTGATGACAGACACAAAAAAATAAATTTTTAAAAAAAACACACATCATTGTAAAATCAATGCATTCATCGTTTCACTCAGAATCCAAAATTTAAGCGATTGCTGATTAGATAATTAAATTGCTTAATGTACCTACCTAATTTTATATTTTTAAATATATTGCAGATTGAGACTATATTATAATTTATAACCGCTCTAATACTATATATCATATATTATAAGTATAATATCACATTATCACATCATTGTTAAAACGTCTTAACAAAACATTAAAACAAAATAAGATATATAAATTGGCGGCCATTAAAATTGATAACATAGTACATAAATAGTTTTTAAATCCAAACTATAATAATATTATCAAGTCTATATTATATTATAACTACTTTTACAAAAATATTGTACGATATTAGTGTAATTTTTGTTTTTATTTTATCATCGACAAGTATTATTGATAAAACATTTTAATACTATCCAACATTGAATAACACGACGATAGAACTTTTTCACACTTACGTAAAGGTATCAAAATAAAAAAAAGGCCTATTGCACTACAACTATTATCACGATTCAGTAATATTTTTCATGACATAGAACCTTTTCATTTTCTTTACCTTACTAATAGTATTGCATGTACTTGTAACACCGGTTTTGAATAAAAAGATGCACAATTGAAAATTAAACAAATATTGTATGCAAAAAACAATTTTTGAAAAAAGTACCTATTAGAACATAATTATTCTCAGCCCGCGTATTTGAGACAGTAACACAATAGTTTAGAAATTTATTATGTTTGACATCCACCATTATTGCATAATATAATGAAGTCAATAATATGCAATAAAAATATATTATTTCGATTAGCACATATTGAAATAATAATTACAAAGGCCGCAAGATATAACAAAGAATCTAATAAAATATAAAATTGTAGTGTCACAGTGTTAGTGATTGAACTCCGGCTTGATCGATTTTTATCAAATTTTCTGTGTATAATTGGTAGGTCTGAGAATAAGTTTTAGGCTAATATAAAAAAGGAATTGATCACCTACGGGAGGTACTCAAACAGGAATTTTGAGATTTACGATAGACATTTTTGTTTATTTATAGTTGCTATGGACACACACAAATAGAAAATATTCAAATTAAAAAGTTTGCTCTGCTGTACAGTAGGTTACAAGTGGGTAACTGTATAATGGATAGTATTAAATTTGAATTCAATGATATAATATCATTGTATAAGAAAAACGATTCTGAGCGGAGACGGTATGTCAGTCTAGGTATAAGACATAAACTTATCTATGGTATTAAAGAAAAATGACCTATAATAGGTACCTATAATAAATTCCAAATTAATCATATCACAATATCCATTAGGTACTTATAATGCCGTTATACGTCAACAACCAACCCTGATATTATCATAGTCCATACTCCATAGATATATAATAGTGTACTTTAGAAGTTTCAAGTACCCACGAATTATTTTACACAATCACAACAAAATAACTAAAATAGTTATTCTAGGTTTTATTTTATGTAATTTTGTCCAAAGTTGAACTTTAAATGACTACAAAAATAAACTGTGCTTATGTATTTTTTAAATTTTTTGAAAACAGAATTAACTACTTACGTGGAATCTTGTTTTAAATTTTCAATCCTTAGATATAAAAGTTGAACATTTTATACATTTTTAATTACAAAATAATTATTCAATTTTAAATTTAATAAATTTTGTCAAAATTCGATCTTTAAATGCTTATAAAAAAAAATTGTGCCTATGTATTTTTAATAGTTTTCAACTGATATTGTAACAATATATCAGGAGCCTTGTATTACATTTTTACACTTTTTGGCAAAACAGATAAAACTTTATTGATATTTATAGAATAAAAAACTAAAAAAATTGGAAACTGAAAATGTCCGTAAACAGCTCAAAAAAAGTCAAAATATTTTCAAAATTGTATGGTGTATATTAAATGCTAATATAAATATTCAGTGAAATGTTCATGTATCTACAGTTATTCGTTTTTGAATTACAACAAAATAAGGAAATCGCTACATGAGAAATCGAGTGAATATCCAGTTGTAAAAATTTGAATTTCAAACGCTCATAAAAATTTAATTTGACTTTCTTGTAGACATTTTTTTTTTGATAAAGGTCGATAATCTAATAATGAATCTTGTATTACATTTTAAAACCTTAGATTTAAAAAGAAAAATGTTTACGAATTCTTAACTCAAAATAATTTGTTATTTTCGTGATTATTGAAAATTCCTGTTTTTCCTTAATTGTTATGTTGTTTTTCTAGGCGCTCGTGAAAACTATTGGGAAATTTTCACTTTTGACCCCCCCAAAGTACCAACTAGATTCACTTTCCTATCAGAAAAGCTACTGTTGAAGAAAATCCAAGCACTTTTACTGTCCTAAAACGTGATGACAGACACAAAAAAAATTTTAAAAAATTAAAAAATTAAAAAAAAACACACATCATTGTAAAATCAATACATTCATCGTTCCACTCAGAATCTAAAATACTATATAGTTACAATTGTTATTTAACTTCAAAAGTGGTTCTTTATCAACAATACACTCAACAAGTTCCTGGAAATAATTGGTAGCCGAACGTATTCCATTAAGTCTGGTAAATGTTTATTACGATTTTCTCTATCATACTTGATAATAATTGTAACATAATAAATAAAAAAGATTTGTAATTTATACATTATTATTATATAACAGTTTATATATTTATACAATATTCATACATAATATACGAATGTATATAATTATTATTATTATTTAATTATTATTACAATTAATAGACAGTATTATTATATATATTATATATATTATACATATGTTATTGTAATTTATAATAAACATAAATAATAATTTTGTTTCGGTTAACACTAAAACACAAAATACTGTGACACGATATTTTTATATTTATTTATTTATTTATTATAATAGTAAACGGGACAGGCCCTTGACATTTATATTATATTAGAAATATATATTTATATATATACATTTATCTACTTGATATGCTGTTGCACATTGTCCTCGATCCGACGTAGTTGAATTGCCTTAATTTGCTGAATTGCACTTACTGCTGCGTTTTACATCCAAAAGGATTTCAAAAATCACATTTTTTAAAAGGGTTGTCATTTTTCAAGGGCAACGAAGTGCACGGAGTCAGCTAGTATAATATAATAATTTAACGCGGTGATTTGATCACACGAGTATCATGTTATTGACAGTAATAATAAGTAGGGATCGAAATTTCCCAAAAAAAAGGTTTTTCCCGGTTTTTTCGGGAAAATAGGGTAAATTTGGTTTCATTTGAAAAAAGTAATGTATAGTGGAAACAATCTAATAAATAATGACAGTTGATAATCATATAACATATATATTATTATATATACCATACCGTAAGACCGGGACACTTTACTCCAGGTGGTTAAACATTGCTCCAAAAAAAATATTTATTGATATCAATCGTAGCACATTACAATTTTGAGATAAGAGATTGTGGTCTTTTTTTATATTGTTCTTATTAACATTACAAATTATATTTGGAGCAAAGTATCCCTCTCTTAGGGCACCTAACTTAAAATCTGTAGTGGATAGTTAATAGTTTAATTTTAAATTTTGATACAATAATATATTGATAACCGTATTGGCAAATGTGAAATAACAATGACAGGTTTCCTTATGTATTTTTTAAAATGGTTTTTTTTTTACATAGATTATTTTAATTTTTAATCGTAAATACCATTTTTAATTTTCCAAATATTTCGGGTTTTTTTTCAGAAATGTATTATTTTAATATTCTCCAATTTGTCCACGTTTTCCGAGGCTCTGGGAAAAAAACGATTTTTTTCCGAATTTTTCCGGCATTATCATCCCTAATAATAAGAGATCTTTAGATCATATATTATGGATGGAAATACGAAAGACGTGTAATCATGGCACAGCGTATTAGTCTCAAAATTAGAGAGAGTGGACTTAATCCTAATGAATCTTGATGGTAAGAACATCATCTGGTAATAACATTATTCTTATATTAGTTTTTTTTTTACGATTATTAAGTTTTTAAACGAATTATGAGCATCTTAAATTTATGCATATATACGCATAACTTGCTAACAAATAGAACCATGGTAAGAAACCAACATACCAATACAGATAATGGTCGTACACTCGTACCATCAAGTTTCGTAATAAGTCGAATCACTCTAATTTTTAAGATAACAGAGCTAAACGTGATATCGCTGAGAGTAAATTTACTATGTTTCGCAATTGTAGACACGTTATGCGGGTATGGCCTCCTCTTAAGTCGATACAAAAAAATGTTGCCGATATCAGCGACGAGTCCCCGAAATTGTTATCAAAACACCATAATATTATGTTTTGAATTCTGATACCAAATAACGAAATATTATAATATTAAAAAAAAATAGTATACAATACCTACCATAATAATATAAATATTAACCACGAAATAAGCTACTAGTATCTATATCAGAGGTATTTTTCCGCTGTGGTATGATATAGAATAATTCTGTGATAGTAACCTATATGGATAGTTATGCGACGAGTTGCTTCGCTTATGTGCACGTCGAACACCTAATTCGAAGGCTCGTCGCTAATATAGTAATATCGGCGATAAAATAATATGCTGCGACTAGTACAATATGATCTAAGCACTTAGCGGCCAAAAAATAAAATACCTGAAAAATAGGTTGTGCGATTTGTGTGCAGACGGTTCGGACTTCGGCTTCGGTGAATTTTTTCGTAGGCATATGAAACTATTGACAACACCAACTAATGAATATAATAATATAATAGAACCATAGATTTTAATTGTGTTTAGTATCTACGAATCGTTGCAAACATCAATATAAAAATAATAAATTCAAGATAGACAGAATATAATATTATGGAGTACGAATTTTACGCCTTTACGGTATGAGACTGCATGCGCTTGTGTGGGTGTGTGTGCGATCGATCGGCCGGCAGCCGTCTCATTGCAGCTTGGAAAATGCTGTGATAAGCTCCCCTTATCATACCATTATCACCGTTACTTTCAAATATGATAATCCGTATAAGCGCGCGTGAATTTGAAATAAAAAATATTATCAATTTACGATGGCAATTGTTCTAATGTTGATATTTTTAGTTTCGGAAATAGATCATTAGTAAAATAATAATTGTTCATTAGTACTCTTAAAGCATTCTATGCGCAGTGCCGCAACAATTGGGAGTGCAATATTTGAGTGTAATGTTTGCATAATTTCTGAATTTTAGTACCTATTTAAGAAATGTATTATTTATAAAAAACAAATTACATCTTTTAAATATTTATTTAGCCATTTAAATATAGGTATAAGCGTATAACTTTATAAGGTATGACTCAGTTAACTAATTTCTATAATAATAACCTAAACTAAAATGTGTATATTAACTATGTTAATGTTATAAAATGTACTAGGTTTACTAAAGCAATATAAAAAAATGTCCTTGAAAATATTCGTTACGGCGATATAATATATATATGTATATGACACATATAATATATAAATAATACAAGTTTTGTTAATAATAAAACTGTAAATTAAATTTCCAATATGAGTATTATACTTAGGTGTAAGGATCAAAATTCCGGAAAAATTCTTGACAAATTCGGAAAAAAACGGTTTTTTTCCCGGAGCCTCGGAAAACGGGCAAAAATTGGAGAATATTAAAATAATACATTTTCGAAAAAAACCGAAGTTTTCGGAAAATTAAAAAGAACCGAATTTATAACCTTAATTTTTTATACAAGTATGATAGGCTGTCTCCGTTCATAATCGTTTTTCGTACCTATACAATGATTTATCATTGAATTCAAAAATAAAACATTTATATATTTTATAAAGAAGCTATACCTGCTATTCTGCTAAAGTTGTGTGACATAAATTAAATGATTTTTTTCTCTGTGTGTCATAAAATTATGAGAAATAAATAAGTAGGGATGGCACAGAGTTCCCCCCTCCTAGCCACGTCTATGGCATTACGCAGCGCTGTATGTGATTATACGTAGGTATACATTAAGTATAGTTTTGTAGAAGTTATTGATAATAAAGTTTTACAAGTCAACAAATAAAGTTTTATTGACATTCATAGAAAAAAAGAAGAATAAAATTAGAAACTGAAAATATTCCTAAACATTTCAAAACAAAACAAAATATTTTGAAAATTTCATCGTGTATATAGAATATTCGGAAATAAATAACCAATGAAAATTTTCTTGTGTTCTGAAAAAAAAATTTGAACAAATATAATTCTTAAAAGTTTTCAATCTTATGCTACAATCTACAATCTTATCTAATAATATGAAACCCACATGTTTTAAATTAAAATACTTATAAGATTCACTAAATTTTAGTTGTTACAAAAAGTTCACTAAAACCAAAATTTAATATAAACCATAATTTTTTTGGGTCTAATATAAACCATAATTTGTTTGGGTCACCTTTGTACTTAGCACAACTTGATTTTAGCTTCGGAGTGGAAACATGAATGTATTGATTTTACAATGATGTGTGGTTTTTTTTTTTATTTTTTTTTTTATTTATTTTTTTTTTTTTGTGTCTGTCATCACGGTTTGGGGCAGTACAACTTTTTTTCAACAGTATTTTGTTCTAAGCCCGTATACAGGGGGGGTTTAGAGGTTAGGGGTTCAAAACCTCCAACTGAAAATTTTAAAGTAGGTATATTTTTATAATATAATATAATATAATTATATATTTTTAGTTAATTACTTCATGTATTAAAAATATTTTATCAAAAAAAAAATGTCCATAAGAAAGTCAAATATGAATTTTTACAACATTGGATATTCACTCGATTTCTTATATTATAGCGATTTTCTTACTTTGTTATAATTCAAAGCCGAATATCTGTAGATACACAAAAATTTCACTGAATGTTTATTTTATTAATCCTTATACTTGATAACATTTTTAGAATATTTTGACACTTTTTGAGCTGTTTACCTACATTTACAGTTTTCAGTTTTTAGTTTTTTTTTCTATAAATATCAATAAAGTTTCATCTGTTGGGCCAAAAAATGTAAATATGTAATACAAAGCTACTGAGTACTGACATATTGTTACAATAGCAGTTGAAAAATATTAAAAATACATAGGCACAATTTTTTTTTATAAGCATTTAAAGATTGAATTTTGACAAAATTTATTCAATTTAAAATTGAATAATTATTTTGTAATTAAAAATGTATAAAATGTTCAAATTTTATATCTAATGATTGAAAATTTAAAACAAGATTCCACGTAAGTAGTTAATTCTGTTTTCAAAAAATTTAAAAAATACATAAGCACAGTTTATTTTTGTAGTCATTTAAAGTTCAACTTTGGACAAAATTACATAAAATAAAACCTAGAATAACTATTTTAGTTATTTTGTTGTGATTGTATAATATTATTCGTGGGTACTTTAAGCTTCTAAAATATACTATTATATAGGTATCTATGATAATATCAAGGTTTGTTGTTGATGTATAACGCGTTATAAGTACCTAATGGGATTTTGTTTAATAATGTTTTGTTTATCACCATTGCAATGAATAAACAATTATAATATTAATTCAATTTAGAGGCTATAATAAATAATACAAATTTAAAAATTCCAGACTCATAAACCGCCTCAGCTAAGAATCGTTTTCTTATACAACGATATTATATTATTTAATTCAAATGTAATACCATCCATTATACAGTGACCCACTTGGTACCTACTGCACAGCAGAGCGACATCCACTTGCCCGCCATTTTTTAATTTGAATATACTGAACATTTTGATAATATTGTTTACAATAAAATCTAAAGTATTTAAGTATACCGTATAGGGTACTCAAAAATAAAAACAACGGCTGTGGCAGTCTGTTATAGTACCTACCTACTTTGCAGTTTGCACAGAGTGCCACAGACGCACAGTAAATTGAGAAATGAGAATTGGAAAATAAAATGATCATAATATTGTAATAGTATTCAACCACTGTACGGATGTCAGATACAACTAATATAGGTAACTATAATATTATAAGAATAGGCGGTATACCAATATACGAGACAAGGGCACCTATTTAAAGGTAATAAAATAATATAATATAATAGGGGCGTTATAAAGCCCGATAGGTAAGCTTGAAGCCAATATGCAATAAGCAGATAATTTAAATATACCTAAAACACATAAACATATTTCTTCAGCGAAAACTATGACCAACTACGATAAATTCGTACATGGTACATACCTACACAGTACACAATGTAAATTATATTATAGAACATTTTCAAAAAAAATCAATGCAAAATAAAATTGAAAACTAAAAATTTCATCAAGTTTACATCTCTACCTTTGACACTTTCTGTTATTATTTTTTTGTAAGTATTTTAAAATAAAATGATGACAACATTTATCAAATCGAATATTTACCAAATTTTTTAGTACCTACCTAGTTAAAAATTTAAAAAAGTGTTAGACATTATTATAGCTTTAAGGATCGAAAATGTTAAACAAGAATAATATGCATAAATAGTTCATAATGAAACCATAAAAATCTAATAAATATATAAATACAGTTATATTTTACAGATATTATATGAGCTCAATTCCCGCCATTGCCACACACATAATATAATTACTATATTCTATTAAAAGTTATCTCTTTGTGTTCTGAAAAATTAAATTTAAGCACCGTCTATGGAACAATAATACATTTCTATACGTAGTCAGCACTAGTCATATACTTAAACATTACAACACTCATATATGTTGACAGACCAATACAGACCATTCTTTTTGTATGCTTTTTTATACGCTCCAACTTGTATAGTGTTATGGTCTTATGGATAACAAAATGCAATATGATATTATAATAATATGATATTAATACACACTTTGAAATGAACGATCTTCCGTGAGTCACCCAATACTTTTGTAAAATATGCAAATATGCATTACGAGAGTTTGAATTTAAAATTTTTACAATATTGGATTTTCATAGGCAAAGTTGCATAACTATATCAATTTTCGATATTTTGTTGGAATTCAAAAACAAATAATCCTAGATACTTGAAATTTTCATCTAATATTAAAAAGACAATTTTCCATACATGGTAGAATTTTCAAACAATTTTAACTTTTTTTGAGATATTTATAGCAATTTAGCCATGAGATTTTCTTTTAAATATTGTAAATTATTTTTTAGTTAGAAATTCATAAAGATAATATAATTAAAAATAATTCTATAATTAAAAATGTTTATAGAGATTTCATTAACTTAAGTTTTTCTACTTATAACAACAACAAAAAAGTTTAATGAAACGGAATATTAATTTCTTATTAGTGTTTTAACTCATAATTTTTAAGATATTTGATGATATTCAGCGGTAAATGATCAAATTCCCATTAGAATTCCCATTTGGTCCATTCTAGAGAGAAAGAAGAAATCTCAAAATGAGACAAAATACTTTGAGTACCTGTGGGAATTGATAAAATAAACATATGGTATAAATGTCAATTATCTACAATTATTGGTAGATGAATTACAATAAAATAATAAAATTGCTACATGATAAATCAAGTGAATATTAAATGTTGTGAAAAAATGAATTTCAAATGCTCATAAAAAAATTAACTTGAGTTACCAATAAAGATTTTTTTGTTGATAATTTAGACAAACTTGTAAGAAATCTTGTATTAAATTTTCAAATCTTAGATTTAAAAAGAAAAATTTTTAAGAATTTCTAACTCAACATAATTTGCACATTTCAGTGATTATTAAATTGTTTTGTCAACAAAAAAAATTGTGAATATGGATATTTAATAATTTTCAAATATCTTTGTAATAATATATTAAGAGCCTTGTATTAAGTTTTTCGAGCTAGTTTATTCAACAAATATTATTTTTAAATTAAAACGAGATAACTAAAATCGTTGTTCTCCTTTTAAATACCTCTCCAATTTGATCCAAATTTGAACAAAAAGTATCTATGAAAAAAATTGTTTAGGTATATATTTTATAGTTTTTTTTGGTTGCATAATTAACTACTTATGAGAAACCTTCATTTAAATGGACAATCCTTAGCTATAGAAATTAAACATCAAAGTAGTAAAATTAAAAAAAAAACAATAAATTTATTATCATACAATATAAGAAAAAATGTATATACAAAAAAGGCATGTCTTGTATAATATGCTAAACATAGTGCAGTATATGAAAACAAGTATATATTGTACCAAAAAAAAAAAAAATCATAAATGCTCATAAGTTGTAAAATGTAGTGGTCTATTAATTGTTACTACTCCTGGTAAAATCCGCATAATATTACGTTTCGTTCTGACCATGGCCCAGGTATTGGTGTTTGGGTTGTAACATTCTACAGAATCCAAAAAAGAAGATGCGTCTAATCCACCAACAACATACAACAAACCCTCTAATGTGACTACTTCTATATAGAAAAAATAGTTTAATTTGAAAAATTAAAAAAAAATATTTTAAAAAATTAGTTTACATTTATTCTACAAGAAGTTACCTGGATATTTTCGAGGTAAGAGCATGTCTGCCATAGAAGTCCAAACTCCTGTACTTGGTTTGTATGCTTCAACACTACTCAGGCAGTCCAATCCATCAACGCCACCTACAGCATACAGTACACCGTTCAAAACTCCTACACCGGCACAACTGCGACGTACACGCATGTTTGCAACTGGTCTCCACATATCCATACTGGGATTATAACATTCAACAGTGTCTAATGGACGTTGTGATTGATCTTGACCTCCTACCTACAAAATTGTATTATTACAAATTATTAAAAATACCTCACCCTAAAAAGAAATAACAAAGTAACCTATATTGTTGAATACCATTTTCAATGAAAGTGATTAAGAACATATTTATATGAAATTTAATAAACTAAATATTTTTATTTTTTATTATAAAAGTGTATCTATTATAAATTATCAATTTCAATATTACACGAGTACGGAAATGTTTAGAAATTAAAAATATTATTAATATCACAAATATAATACAAAATTAAAACATAAAAAAATATACCACATATAAAATATCATTCAGGACTCCAACAGCAAATAAAGATCTTATAGAAGTCATACTAGATATCATACGCCATGCTTGAGTATTGTAGTCGAAAACTTCTGCACTTTGTAAATTACCAAATCTATCATCGAATCCGCCTACCTAAAATTAAATGTATAATTTATTGGTACATGTTTTTTATCGAACTAACAAATAAAATAATAAATAATAATTCAACATTACTTACAGCATAGATATTATCATTTATTACACCAACACCTGAAAGTTTTCTTTCAACTAACATGTCGACACTTGGTTGCCAACAAGGTGATTCGGAAGACAAATCAAGCATATAAACAGACCGATGTGGTTCGAAGTCATAAACATTACCACCCACATCAAATACAAAATTATCATTAATTACGACTAGACTATTTTGACATCGGTCTGTAATCAATTCTGGTCCAAAATGCCATTGATCCGTTCTTGGATCAAACCATTCTAAACAATTTATTTTTCTAAACCCATTTCCACCAACAGCTAATATAACCTGTTATAATTAAATTATTAAATTCATTGGAAAGATAAATATATTACACAGAATCATACTTTATCGCCATGTCTGGGTATATTCCGGACAATTTGCGGAATAAAATCTTCTGAGTTGATTGTATTTAATGCCTCAAATACGTAATGATAACCTTAAAAATTATAAATATATATCTAAAATATAAATTATTCACAATGAAACATATTAAAAGATAAAACTTACATTTAAAACAATTCAAAATAAGAGGTTCCACAACTATATTTTTTAATATGTAATCCTTCGATGTTAATGGTAATCGCACGTGTTCCATTAATTGGGGTAAAATACATTGTCTTGAACCCAAATCATATTTCACCCAACCTATCACACTTTCAAACACCTAAAACAATAAGTATACTTTTAAATTATTAGATTACTTAATATTACATATTAGAAGGTTACTAAAGTTTTCTTTTGTCAATAATAAAATATAACAATAATCAATGTTAGTTTGCCTACTTTTTCATCAGATGATACTGGAAGTCTATCATTGGATATCAACTTAATTACTTGTTCCGATGATAAGGATAGGAATTCATCACCGCCAAAAACTTCACTAAGAATCAAAATATTACAATAATAAATAAAATGTACTGATAGAAGCATAATAATAAATTTTATTTCGTACGAAAAGTGTTGATGAATGTATATTTCTGAACTTGTTATCAATTTTTTACAGCTATGTAAATCAGCAAGAGTGTTAATACCGATACAATTTGTAGGACAGAGCTGTGACTGTAAAAAATCACAACAAGCGTCTTTTACTCCTTGTAACTGCAAGAGATCTGCGGCTGGTAGCAAGCCCTTGAAAAATTAACAATATACAATTTAAATAATTAGGTTTATATAATTAAATCAAACTTTATCTATTATTACCAGGACGTTTTCTTCAGTGACCCTGATTTGCCCTGAATAAATAAAGTTTACTAAGAGCAGTAAAGCGGTTGAATCTATGTCTCTCATTACAACAAGTTCATGATTCTTTTCTGCAAAATTTGTGAACATAGCATTGAAATATGTACTAGCAGCCGATAAAACCACTTTATGTGCAGTTATTATTTTTTGATCGTCCGTTTTCAGTTTAACATCACAAAAAAAGTCACCACTACAAAAAAATGTTATTAATATTTTTCTAGGAGATTGAGGGCCTGTTTTACAATAGTTGAACTCCGGTGAACCACTGAATTCGGGTGGTAAAATAAGTGGTTAAAGCGTAACCGAGGTTTAAACTATGATTGTAAAACGGGCCCTAAATCACTTGCCACTTACTTCCGTAAGTATTGCAAACTTTTATATATATCTACAAAAGATGATATTTTATACAATTTGTTGACTGGTTCCCATCTTCTAGAATCTGTATTTTTATTTTCCATTGTGAATTCAATTGTATATTAAGATATTAATACCTTGAAACTAAAAAAGGACATTTCAAAATCAATTATAATTTATAATTATTATCGTAGATATGGTTAATAATCCTCAATAAAAAAAATAATAAAACCAATACATTATTAATTTAGATTGAAATCAGAAAAAAATAATATCGAGAAGCTATTATGGAATAATTTTTGTACACTGTTACTAACATGATATTGTTTTTAGATGGTTTGTATAATATATTTTTTAGTAAAATATTGTTGAATCCTATATTAGCTATCTAATAATTTGTTGTGTCCTTTAAAGTAGTTTACTTAAAATCAGTAATTGTATTAATATTAATTTGAATAGTCTACTTGATATTGTTACACCCAGGCTAGTGTTGAGACTGACAAATAAGCGATATAGTTTGTTTTTTTTAGAATTTATAGTGAAGTGGGTGGAATTTCTAATTTTTCTATGAGTCATATTTAGTGTACTTTAATAATAATTTTAAAATATTGTTTTTTTGAAATCAGAAAAAATAATTTTCAAAAAGCAACATGAAATTAAAATCAAATTTTGAATTTAAATTTCAGGCCATGTTGTAAAAAACTGAAGAAACATTTTTAAAATGACAATAACACAAAATAAATAAGCACATAATAATCAATCATGGAAAGATTCTAAAATATAATTATTTATATTATTTTTGTACACCGATGTTAGTGACAAGTATGATATTGTTTTGAGATGGTTTGTACAATATATTTGTTGAATCCTGAATAGGTAGGTAAAAACCAGTAATTGTATTAAAATTAATTTGAATAGTCTATTTTATATTGTTACACCTAGGCTAGTATAGAGACTTTCAGTGCTGGAAAAATAAGCGATATAGTTTGTTTGTTTTGAATGTGATGTGAAGAGGTTGGCACATTGAGACACTGATTTTTCTACAAGTTATACTTAATCAAAATGAGACATGGATGGTTTAAACTGAGATATTAATTATAATAATTGCAACAACCTTTGTACAGTTTAAAACTTAAGGTTTTTATTTAATTTAGCAGAATCTAATGGAATACTTTTCATTTGTCACTAAATTAACTGCTTCTTCAATTATATGGCTATAAAACTACCATTTATGGTTTTTCTTACTCGGTTCTTAACCCGAGCATTAAAACAACATTAATTAAATACAGTAGAAGCCGTATATTAGGAAAACTATGGGACAAATGTAAAACGTGTTAATTAACTGATTGTTTCTAATAAGGGATTGGTTTGATTTTTGAAAGAGAATTCTTATATAGGTACTGCACTTACGATAGAATAAAGTAAAAATTAACTTAACGACAACAATAAGCCGGATATCCGTTGTATATGTCAACTGACCTCGCCTAATTGTATCAAATAACCAATGTTATATTCCAGTAATCTGATTGAATCAATTATCTGTGTTCCCAATAAGCGGCTTCTACTGTTCCTTATTGTTCCTCCACCGACACTATTAATTATTTTAATAAAAATTTAACACATTAGACGCGATACATTAAGGGCCGTTCTTACAATGTTTGATAACCCTAACCTACGGAATTTCTTTAGTATTACCGTTGGAAATCTTCCGGTTAGTCTTAACCGATACTTAACCGGCCTTCATGAAAGGCTCTTAAAGAGTATAAGACAAAAAAAATGTGTCTCATTGTGCCCCGTCGCGTTTTGCACCACGTATAATACATTTCAAGTTAAATATTTAATAAACATACCTAAACGTAATGTTTTATAGGAGTAATTATTGCTCAGAATATGTATTGTTTTCATCCGACTAATATAATTTAATTAAATAATAAATACATACCTTTAAAAGAAATTACACCGACAGCACGACGCGAAAAATCAAACCGGACGAATGACGATGTGTTTGTTTGTTTTGATAACAATATAATATTGAGAGAAACGTTGTTAAACAAGAACCACGTTATCAGAATCAAACCGTTTCGTTGATGTCTCTCTTATCTATGTACACCGCCAAACACATACAATTTCACATACAGTTTTTGTATGTTTACGAACTGAGATCTCACCACGAACGACCAAGTGACGTCCAGTCTCACTGTGCCAACCTCGCGATTGCATACCTTTAATATGCAGTGTTGGGTAGTAACGTAACGCAAATTAAAAATTACTTTAAGGCAATTGCTTTTTCAGTAACGCAGCACTAATTTCATTACATTTCACTTGAAATAACGTAATTGTATCAAAATTACTTTTGAAATGTAATTTCCATGAAGTAACGCACTAACGCGTTGTTTTCCACGTTATTAAAATAATGGTTTTGATTGTATTACACGTATAGGATATCCCAGAAAAATTAAAAATCAATTACCTTTATTTTTGATTCCGATAATAGTTCACAATATCACTAAACATTCCAGAAATAAATGTTATAATCACTTTATTAGTAGTAAGAAAATAGTTCGGTTTAAAAATAAAATTTAATGAAAATTAATTATGGTTTATGACTTATAGCTATATAGGTGAGATGATTGTACATTAATTGTGGGTTAAAAAAAAAATTTAAAAAAGTAACGTTGTTTGTAACCATAGACCTATTTAGTATTTTATAAGTCTATGGTTTGTGACACACTACTTTATGAATGAAAAAGTAATGTAATTAAAATAAAACAATTTAAAATAACGTAATTTCATTACTTTTTAAAAGTAATTTACCCAACACTGCCTATGTGATATTATAATTTATTATAATATAATATAATATACGATTTCGGATATCTTAAAACAATCTTTGTGAAGTAGGTAGGTACCTATACAAATTCCTGGTTCTTCTGTATAATACGTAAGGTACGCTAAAATAATTAAAATTTGATAAATATTATACTAAAAACATTGTAACGGGCTGTGACTACGTATATATTAATATTAGTAATAATATATAAGTAATATATTATATTATATGGTATTAGGTAAAGTACGATTATAACATATATATAGTGCTCGGAAGTTGTTGCATTTGCATGATTTTTTTGAACCATTAGATTTATTGCTAGGTAAGCTAGAAGTTCATTTCAAGACACTACGAAAAACATATCAAAAGTTTTTAGTGCATATTTTTGCATATTTAGTGACTTTTAGATTTTAGAGCATATTTCTTAATTTTACAATTTTTTAAAGCATATTTTATAATTTATGGATATTTAATATGAAAATTTGTAAATAAAAAAGGTGGGCAAGTGGGTGTCGCTCTGCTGTACAGTAGGTTACAAGTGGGTCAATGTATAATAGATGGTATTAAATTTGAATTCAATGATTTAATATCATTGTATAAGAAAAACGATTCTGAGCGGTGATGGTATGTCAGTCTATGTATAAGGCATATTATATACATAACTATGATATTCAACAAAAAATTGACCTATAATAGGTACCTATAATAAATTCCAAATTAATCATATCACAATATCCATTAGATACTTATAACGCGTTATACATCAACAAAAACCGTGATACTATCATAGATATATAATAGTACACTTTAGAAGTTTCAAGTACCCACGAATAATATTATTCAATCACAACAAAATAACTAAAATAGTTATTCTAGGTTTTTTAATATGTAATTTCGTTCAAATATGAAATTAAAATGCCTGTAAAAAATAAGTGTGTTTATATATTTTTTAGATTTTTTGGTTACAGTATGAATTATTTAAGAGTATCTTTGTTTTAAATTTTCAACTCTTAGTTATAAAAACTGAACATTTTATAATTTTTTAATTCCAACGATTGATTATTTTCGAGATTTTGATAAATTTTGTCAAAATTCCAACTTTAAATGCTTATAAAAAAAAATCGTGCTTATGTATTTTTAAAATTTTTCAACTGATATTGTAACAATATATAAGAAAACTTGTATTCAATTTTCAGACTTTTTGGCCCACCAAATAAAATTTTATTGACAATTATAAAAAAAAAAAACTAAAAAAATTGAAAACTGAAAATGTCCCTAAAAAGCTCAAAAAGAGTCAAAATATTTTCAAAATTGTATGGTGTAGGTATAGAAAATGCTAATTTAAACATTCAGTGAAATTTGCATGTATCTACAGTTGTTCGTTTTTGAATTACAACAAAATAAGGAAATCGCTACATGAGAAATCGAGTAAATATCCAATGTTGTAAAAATTTTAATTTCAAACGCTCATAAAAATTTAACTTGACTGTCCGGTAGAGATTTTTTTATTGATAAAGGTAGATAATCTTATAAGGAATATTGTGTTTCATTTTCAAATCTTAGATTTAAATAGAAAAATTTTTACGAATTCTTAACTCAAAATAATTTGCTAATTTTCGTGATTTTTCCATATTTTGTAAATTTTTGAACTTTAAATGCTTATAAAAAAAATTGTGACTAAGGATTTTTAATATTTTTCATCTGCCTTTGAAACAACATATTAGGAGCCTTCTATTAAATTTTCAAGCTTTCGCAACCAACAAATAAAATTTTATTGATATTTCTAGAAAAAAAACTAAAAAAAAATGAAAAATGAAAATGTCCCTAAACAGTTCAAAATATTTTGAAAATGTTATCGTGTATAGAAAATGCAAATATAAACAACCAGTGAAAATTTCATGTATATACGTTCATTTGTTTTAGAGTTACACCAATAACCAAAATCGATTTTTTGGAAAACCAATTTTGCGTAAAAATTCCCGTTTTTCCTTAATTTTTATGTTGTTTTTCCCGGCGCTTGTGAAAACTACTGGGAAATTTTCACTTTTGACCCCCCCAAAGTACCAACTAGATTCACTTTCCTACCAGAAAAGCTACTGATGAAGAAAATCCAAGCACTTTTACTGTCCTAAAACGTGATGACAGACACAAAAATATAAAAATATAAATATAAATAAATATAAATAAAAACATACATCATTGTAAAACCAATACATTCATCGCTCCGCTCAGAATCTAAAAATAAATACATTCATATTCAGAGACCTTACTAGATATTCTTGAATCTTATTATTCAAATTTCCATTTGACATTAAAAACTATGTTTTTCCTCTATTGGTTAATATGATATTATATAAATATATACAGTATGTCCCAGAAGTTCCGTATCACCCTTAATATCTCCATGTAAAATCACTATATTTAAACGCGGTTTTTTTTACAGTACTAAGTATGAAAATGTTGATTGAATGGCATAAAATTCATTTATTTTTTTCTTTAAATTCAAAAATTTTCAAAAAAATTTTTTACGCATTTAAGAATTTAAAATTTTTAAGATAGCCATTTTGTTGAGCATATTTTTTAAAACAGTTCAAAAAAAAAAAAATACTAAAATTAAATAAAAATTGACCAAGTTAGAGCAATTTATGTTTTTGAATAATTGTAGTAAAAAAATAAATTAGGAATGCAAAAGTATTGTCGTGTGCTGAAATTAGATATTTCATTATTGAAATGTGAAACAATAATTTATTTTTTTACTACAATTATTCAAAAACATAACCTGCTCTAACTTGGTCAATTTTTATTTAATTTTAGTATTTTTTTTTTTGAACTGTTTTAAAAAATATGCTCAACAAAATGGCTATCTTAAAAATTTTAAATTCTTAAATGCGTAAAAAAATTTTTTGAAAATTTTTGAATTTAAAGAAAAAAATAAATGAATTTTATGCCATTCAATCGGAATTTTCATACTTAGTTCTGTAAAAAAAACCACGTTTAAATATAGTGATTTTACATGGAGATATTAAGGGTGATACGGGACTTTTGGGACATACTGTATATAAATTACAACTACAGCTAGCTTTATCTAAAATAGAATATTATACAAATCTAAAATAGAAACAGCTGCTATCGAAATACGACGATTTTCTATAAATACTTTTATGGGAAAATAACTCAATGATTAATGACTATTGTTAATGGCATTTATAGATTTTAGGTATTTCAGGTACATAAATATAACTCGACAGAAGTGCATTTTTTTAGTCAAGGAACATTTTTAATTTTTTTTTTTTTTTATTATTTTTTTGTTTAAATTATGATTAGAAAATATAAATAATAATAAATTAATAACTTATATTACTTTGCTTTTTTTTTTTATTTACAAATTTAAAAAAAATATTTGTACAGATGAAAATGTTGTGTAAAATAATTAAATATAAGTGCATATTTTTAGAGCATATTTAGTACTTTTTAAGTGCATTAAGTTCCGAGCCCTACATATATATAGGTATTATGTTCAATAATAGACGTAAATGCTACAGGGAGCGCGTAACCCCGGTAATAGTAATAATATCAGCATCCGTACGGCCACATCGATAAGAACTAATTAATGGTACAGCGCGAACAAGTGATAGGTATACGCGCGCAATTTCCATATTCTAGAAAAGACGAAAAAGCCGTAAACAGCACAAATAGATAACTTTGGAAACATATAATCCGTAATTAACATCATTTTTCGTAAAAGACGTCAGAAATGACCTCAGGCAGATGCGACGCGTGTACTATTTTTATACTAAAATGCCATAGGAGGGATCTATTAGGAATACCGACGAAATACGTCGATGGACAAGTGTCCATCAGACGAACACCAGCCGAGACAACGAGCACCAGCAGAGCAGCCACAAAGTCGATACTAAGTCACATCCCGTTTCCCACATTTTTATAAGTTAAATTATTTGGACTTAGTCTATTTTAGGTTAGGTTAGGTTACTACAACTGAACTATCATTATAAAATCAACTTGTTATTTAATTCAAAATACGACCAAAACTGAGTTGAAGTGGTTGGCACGTTACAACATTATAATAAAAAAATTTAAAAAATTGAACAAAAACATTTTAAAAAGTTCTATTGGTACTTCTATATTCCTAATATTGTTACCTATTTGTACATCATACAGCCGCAAGCCGTACAGGTTCAGGATTGTCTGGATTATTTAAAATTTAAAAATTGTGTATTATTAAATCAATATTTTATGATAAGGGTTATAGGAACCAAAATGTAAATTAATAGTTCGGCATCTGCATGTTACACTTGTGGAACCTATAGTAAACCACCGCCGTGTAAAAATTGATCAGGAACATAATATATAAATATGTGCTTGCATGTGGTTGTTTTTTAAGTTACCCATTTGGACTGGTCGAATCTTTTACCCCCCCCCCCCTATTTAAAACCGAAATGACACCACTGACTGTAATAATAACAATATAGGCCTACCACCCAAAGCCCACAGATAGGTGCTTGAGATAGGGATTAGCGATAGCATACCGATGGACGACGGTACTAAAAAAGTTATTATAGGTAGGTATTAATACGTATAGCAATCGGCAGTATTTTGATTTCTAAATCGGTAAACTCTTAAATCGTCAAGTGTGTAGTACAGTCGAAGTCAGTGGAAATAAGGAAAACAAGGAGTTCTGCTTCCCCTTATGTATATAATAAAACTATTGTGGAGTCAATAGTCATTGATTAAATAATAAATATCCACTTATATTTTAAATCGTTTATAACATAGTAAGCTATTAATAGTGTCATCCTCTGCAATAATTACCGATTTTGAAATCGAAATACTACTGACTGCCGAGGACCCGTTCTCGTTTTTATTATTAAAACTATAACCTAAGAAAATCTAGAAAAACGGTTTATTAACAAATCGTATAATTTCTGATAGCTCCCTGCTGTTAAGAAAATACTGACTGATATTTACGAAAAATTCAAAGGGGGGGGGGGTGGTGATGTGACAGTGACGACCCACCATTGCCGCCGGCAGCATTTGGAAATGTCATTATGTGTTATAAATAGTTATAATAAATACTAATATATTTTAAAAGTTTCAACTGCCCAGGAATAATATTTATAAATTATAACAAAACCGCTGTTATAATTATTATTATTTTGTTTCAATATGCTCCAATTAGTCTCATTTAGTAAAAATTGAATCAAGTATATTACAAAAAGCTATGTTAGTATATTTTATATTTTTTGGATACCATATAAACTACTTTTGTGGACCTTTGTTTTAGATAACCAATCCTTAGCTCTATAAAAGTTGATATTTTTTTATACATTTTTAACTACGAATAATTTGTGAATGTTTGAAATTTGTACAAATTATAGTAAATAAAATAAAAAATTAAAATGTCTATACACCGCTCAAAACTAATCAAAATATTTTGATAGTTGCATCATGGATAGAAAATAATATATAAGACTTCGTGTAAAATTCAATATTTGCTGTTGCTCGTAGATATTTTTACGGACATTTCTCCAGCCCCCCCAATCTCAAAAATTAGCATAAAAACATAACTAATGGTTTGTAAGTCGTTTGTAAAGTTTTGTAAAAGCAAAACTTTCGTTTGTAAAGAAAACCAAAAAAAGTTATGCCCATTTAAGGGCGGGGGGCTGGAGAAATTGGTGAATTCCGTGCAATTTGGATAACCCAAACCTTTTAATTCTAAACAATTATTAAGAATAAATAGTTCTCATCGATCTTAAGCGTAATGTTTTAGAATGAAATGTAACTGTTATAATACGTACCACTGATACAATATAAATTATTATTGTGTCATACTAAAATTGTATAATTCTATAGTAGGTATAGTAATAAATACAATAATATATACATACCTCCGTCGCGGTTCTCAGAAATATCAATGCAAATAATATACAGTTCGTAAATCACATAAATCAATGACCATGAAGTTAGCCCCCCCACTTTGACGGATTCACTTCAAACCAACGCCAATATTTAGCAAATTAATTGCAAATAATTGCAAATTGGTTTTTAGAATTTGCAAATCAAAATTGTATTTTTCGTGCTTTATTTTTGCAAATATTTTTTTTTTCCATAATTGTCTTTTATATTCCATCATATTTTTTTTTATTCTACTTAGTTTTTAATACACATAGATTAAAATAGAAATATAGAATAAGATTTTTTATCAAGTATAGATTTTTTTATAAATATTAATTTATTATTTTATGAAATACTAGCTAATCCCGTGCACTTCTTTGCCCATTAAAAATACCAACGCTATAAAACTAATAATATGTTTTTTTGTATAATTTAACGGTTACCATAACAACAATTTGAAACCAATTATTATTATTATTATAGCTTTGAAACCCACGGCAACCATATACCATGTATAAACAAAAATTTCCATCTGAAATCTCAAAATCCCTGTTTGAGCACGTCCCGGTGTTGGTCCTCTCCCTTTTTAAATTAGCCTATCTTCTACCCAGAGGTCTAATCTATCTATATATATAAAAATATTTGATCTCGTGCACTACGTTGCCCATTAAAATTGACAACTCTATATGAATAATATGTTATACATATCACCATGGCAACCATTTATATACAAAACATTCCATCGGAAATTTCAAAATAATATTTAATTGGTTGCCATGGTAATATGGAGACACTCACAGACGGAAATCTCAAAATAATATATATATATATATATATAGTTGCTATGGTAATATGGACACACACACACACACACACACACACACACACGCACACGGACATACATTTATTAAGGGTTGCGTACGGTAAAACGGAAACCTATCACTAAGGCTCCGCTGTGCGTCCGACCGTCTGCCACCAGGCTGTATCTCATGAA
Organism: Macrosiphum euphorbiae; assembly: GCA_949089665.1. Taxonomy (NCBI): domain Eukaryota; kingdom Metazoa; phylum Arthropoda; class Insecta; order Hemiptera; family Aphididae; genus Macrosiphum; species Macrosiphum euphorbiae. The sequence goes on from CARXXK010000003.1 coordinate 76,580,444, forward strand.
CCATGAAAGTTAGAAAGTTAAAATTTTCACAGATTATGTATTTCCGTGGGTGCTATAACAACAAATACTAAAAATCATTTTTTTTTTTTTTATTGGAGGTAATTCGGGGACGGAAGAGGAACCACGTTAGCATTACTTCTCCTCAATACTAAAAAAGGTGCTCTGCTGTACAGTAGGTTACAAGTGGGTCACTGTATAATGGATACCTAGTATTAAATTTGAATTCAATGATATAATATCATTGTATAAGAAAAACGATTCTGAGCGGAGACGGTATGTCAGTCTAGGTATAAGACATATTATATACATATAAAATTTGACGTAAAATAGGTCCCTATAGTAAATACCAAATTAATATACATAACATGAATATTAGTATTGGTTTATGGCTATGTATCTTTTAAGATACAATTCATAACTTTGAACTTTCAAGTCCAATATTTTTTTTGACAACATTTTTGAATTCAGCGACCTTAAATTAGTTTGAAAATATCTGCTTTAAAATTTTCATTCTAATATTTTAATGCTTGACAAGTTAAGGGTTAAAATAGCCCCACCAATTCATCCGTTCGACTCCAAACCGGTGTCAATATTTTGCAAACTAAGTACTAAGTACTAAGTTTTTAAAAATATTTGCAACTATTTGCAGCCCAAAAAATAAATTTTAACTAATTTAACTACATTTTTACTGTTTTTATAATATTTTTTATATTACATTATCATGTTTAAATGTTGACAACTTTTAATATTTTTTCAACAAAAAATAACAATTATTAATTATAATTCAAAATGTATTATTCTTATGCATAAGTCCATAGAGTCAGAACTTAGTTAGGCCTTCGGGCCAACGGCTCAACGCGACAACGCCATACGAAAAAAACTAAAATTACAGGTAGGTCGGAATATTATAAATTATAATACTTAAGTACCACATAACGTATTATGTAATGTTCGACCGAATGTCTCCACGAAAATTCGTTATTCATAAAGTATTATTATCAGTTATACCTATAATAATATGTTAAATAATATTAATTATTGATTTAAAATATATCATATTCTGATATTCATTACAGCGACTCAATGACGAGATATACCTACATACGATACTCACTATGCTTCAGAGCAATTTCCACGGTTTTTAACTTGTCATTTTAGAAGTAATGACAGTGTTTCAATAACCAGTTTAAAAAAAGGTGGGTAAGTGGATGTCGCTCTGTTGTACTGTAGGTTACAAGTGGGTCACTGTATAATGGATGGTATTAAATTTGAATTCAATGATACAATATCATTGTATAAGAAAAACGATTCTGAGCGAAGACGGTATGTCAGTCTAGGTTTAAGACAAATTATATACATATCTATGGACTATGGTATTAAAAAAAAAATTGACCTATAATAAATTCCAAATTATTCATATCACATTATCACAATATCCATTAGGTACTTATAACACGTTATACATCAACATCAATAACAAATCCTGATACTATCATTGATATATAATAGTAAACTTTAGAAGATTCAAGTAGGTACCCATGAATAATATTATATAATCACAACAAAATAACTAGGTTTTTTAATGTGTAATTTCGTCCAAATTTGAACATAAAATGACTATAAAAATAAACTGTGATTGTATATTTTTTAGATTTTTTGGTAAAAGAATTAACTACTTACGTGGAATCTTGTTTTAAATTTTCAATCCTTAGCTATAAAAACTGATTATTTTATAATTTATTAATTACGATGATTAATAATTTTCGAGATTTTGAAAAATTCTGTTAAAATTCGATGTTTAAATGCTTATAAAAAAAAACTGTGCCTATGTATTTTTAATATTTTTCAACTGATATTGTAACAATATATCAGGAGCCTTGTATTAAATTTTTACACTTTTTGGCCCAACAGATAAAACTTTATTGATATTCATAGAAAAAAAAACTAAAAAAATTTAAAAATGAAAATATCCGTAAACAGCTCAAAAAGAGTCAAAATATTTTCAAAATTGTATGGTGTATAGGAAATGCTTATACAAACATTCAGTGAAATTTTCATGTATCTATAGTTATTCGTTTATGAATAACAATAAAATAAGGAAATCGCTACATGAGAAATCGAGTGAACATCCAATGTTGTAAAAATTTGAATTTCAAACGCTCATAAAAATTTAATTTGACTGTCCGGTAGAGATTTTTATATTGATAAAGGTAGACAAACTTATGAGTAATCTTGTATTACATTTTCAAATCTTAGATTTAAAAAGAAAAATGTTTACGAATACTTAACTCAAAATAATTTGCTAATTTTCGTGATTTGTCAATTTTTGAACTTTAAATGCTTATCAAAAAAAAACTGTGACTAACGATTTTTAATATTTTTCATCTGCCTTTGAAACAATATAGTAGGAACCTTGTATTAAATTTTCAAGTATTTCTACTCAACAAACAAAGTTTTATTGATATTTTTAGAAAAAAAACTAAAAAAAAATGGAAAATTAAAATGTCCCTAAACAGTTCATAATAAATCAAAATATTTTGAAAATGTTATCGTGTATAGAAAAGGCAAATATAAACAACCAGTCAAAATTTCATGTTCCTACAGTCATTTGTTTTAAAGTTACACCAAAAACCAAATTCGATTTTGTCAAAAACCTATTTTGCGTAAAAATTCCCGTTTTTCCTTCATTTTTATGTTGTTTTTTCCCGGCGCTTGTGAAAACTATTGGGAATTTTAAATTTTGACCTCCCCAATGCACCAACGATATTCACTCTCCAATCGAACAAGATACTGAAGTCGAAAATCGAAGCATTATTTCGACTACTTATCGTGTACACAGATACAAAAAAAAAAAAACACACATCATTGTAAAATCAATACATTCATCGTTTCACTCAGAATCTAAAATATAGCCATGTGTTTTTTTTTACAATATAAATGAATAAAACTATTAAACAAAATTATTATTTAAGATAGTGACTATATGGTAATTTCTTATCGCGTTGCCTTGTCACTCGCGTGCTGTATTCTTTTGGTTTTTCTATTTTGTACGTAGTAGCTCGGGTGTCGTCGATTTGCGTTTACACAATAATATTATGTGGAGGACTTTACCCAATGAAAACAATATTATTTAGTTAAAATTACAGTGACTCTGTTCTCTTTTGAAGTCCAGTGCAGTCGCATGTTCCTATATTGTATTTAATTGCTAGTATATTTTACGATAGCTTGTGCATTGTTGTTATTTTATTTGAAATTATTGCATCTTGTTAAAAATGGTAAGTATAGAAATATTTAAAGTTATTAAGAATAGTATGTACCTTTTATTAAAATAATATAATCAATGTATGATACAGCCATACAAGATATTCTTTTAAAACTAGCGTTTTCAAATTTTTGGGATTTTAATTTTTATATGATTTAAAGAAGTTGTTATACTTAGTTTGTTTATTATTTTTTATTTATTTTTTAAATATTCGTTTAGAGTTATTTTACAATCGGTACCTAGCACAATATATTTTTAAACGTTTGTACTTGTGAATAGGTAAGTATTAAATGTTAGCTTAATAGTAACAGTTCGTTATACAAAAAAAATACAAACAAATTGTATGGTTTGATAAAAATATCAGCTATACTAAAAAACGGACCTAACAGACTTATTTTTTCTAAGGACTAAGATCTTGTTATAATAATATAGTTGCCTAGGTATAAAGAGTTATTTTACTATACTGTAAACGTTTTTTTTTTTAGAGGTATAGACCGAATTAAACAACATAGGTAGGTACTGTATTATTTAATATAGTTACCTACTACCGGGGGTTAAAGTGGGGGGACGCAGGAGGACTCAGTCCCCCTACCTCTGACGGTGGTTAAAAAGCGTCCCCTTTAACAAATTAGGACTTAATACATTATTTAGACATTATACATACAATTATATATGGAACGCTTAAAACTATATGGAGACATTAGTCCCCTCTGTAGTTTTTCCCCACTTTAACACGTACATGTCCCCAGCCCCACCCATTAAAAATTTAACATTTTTTTTTCTCAACATTTAGCAGTCAATTAGCAACAATTTGCAATGCTATTTTCACGATTTGCAAGCCTTTAGATAAATCATAAAATAAAAAAAACTAGGGGCCATATCATCGAAAACACATTTTTAAATTTTTCTTGAACCAACATTTAGCAGCCTATTAGCAACAATTTGCAAGGTAGTTGTCGAAATTTGCAAACCAATATTTCGTCCGTAATACGCATTTCCGAAATTTGCTCATGTCGCCAGCCCCACGCCCCCACCCCGTAACGATATAATGCGATTTTCTACTTGCGATTTTCGACTTGCGATTCCTTCAGATTTTTTTAAATAGCCAATTTAATATAAAATAGTTTTTGAATTTACTGTGCATTTCGAATTCCATCAGAACTTAATTCTTACGGCGCAAAAATGTACTAAAATTGGCAAATAAGAATCTACTATAGTAATAATAACTTTTTTTTAGTTAATTATATTTATATGTCTTAATTAATATTTTTACCTGACGACCATGATTAGGTTAGTTACTTCATTACTGTATTTTTTTCACTACATTTTTTAACTTACATCCAAAGGCCATTATTATGTGAACTTAATATATATTTTGTCACGATATTTAGGTGATTATAGTACGTTCAATAATTACCACTCATTACCTTTTGCCTTTTATTAAAAAATTCATAGGTACCTTACTAGATAATAAGCTTAGATCGTTAATTTTTTGACTTCCTGTTGGTCTTCATAATAAATATTATTAAGAGTCTATCTATAAATCAATTAAGATTTAATTAACGTTTTCATGATTATATTATTCACACAACCTTGTTTTTTGTAAAGTATGTAGGTACCTACACAAATTAAATAATATTTCATTTCTTAATCTAAATAGTAAATACGTTCGTATATATATTTTTAAGTTATACGTTTATCATAAATTTATAACCATAATAATTATTTTTTAATGTCGTACACTCGTACTCGTATTAGTACGCCTCGTGTGTAATCAAATGTTATTTTGGTAAATGTTTTTTTTTCTTAGTGATTCTAAAAATAAAATATTGCCTATAAATGGACTAGACATTAATAACTGCTATAATATTGTTATCAATATTAATTATATATCGATGTTTTGTAGAATAATAATTTTGGTGAAACAATCGTTTTAGAGTTATCAGTGATGTTTTCGATTTTTTGTAAACAATTATTTAAGAATTGTCACTTGTGATTAATTCCTTTTAATAGTCATATTCAGACATTCATTGTTTTTTCAGAATTACATCTTAATTTAAATTATCTGGGCGGTGTTCATATTTTGTGAAATATGAAAGGACAAAAGCCAGCTATTCCTTCAAAAGTTGTTGTAGAAACAGTGCTCCAGTTTAAAGACAGAGTCATCATTACCGATAATGGTGAAAAAAGTAAGTGAAAAGTATTATTTTAAATAATTTAATTTACTATAATCGTACGTACGACATACCTCACTAGTAATTAATTTTCTTTTCTTATTTGGTGGGTTTTTTTTTAAATTAATCAATTAAAATCGACAACAGCCCCGGGTGCCATTATTTTATCGGCGCTAAAACTTTATTGTCAGAAATTTGTTTGTATAATAATTTAAATTATTTTAATAACAGTATTATATAATATAATTTAGTATAATATTATTATATTATATATTATATAGTATTATGCTGTTTAAATTGTTTTTAATTAATATTAAGTTGCAGTTTTATATAATTTTATTTTATTTATTCATGAAGAACTTACTTTAATATGTTACAAAAAAAACAACTTATATGATGAATTTCATTATAAGCAAGGTTTAAGTGACATAAATTAAAATGTATTTTTGCGCATAGAGGATCAAGGAATTACTAAACAATATTTAAAAAAAAAGTATATATTGTAAAACAAATATTCTTTTCTGTGCTCAAAATCTAAAAGGTTAATGAAGATCTATCCCCCATATCTCCCATATCTCCCATATGGGTAGGCTCCTTAGGGGGGAGCAGTTTTTTTTCACTGGGACTTACTGGGCGCCAATTTTTTTTTGCACCTTGGCGCAAAATGTCTAAATGTGGTACTGGCTATATTCTTACGAATTACGATAATTCATTATACAAATATGAGACAACCGCAGAATATGTATTTTCAATTGAAACGCCATTAGATAATAAATATTTCAAATTGTATAGATTGTTAAGGGGCCTCGCAATGACATTAATTTAAGGAGAATCATTTAGGCAATTTCTAACCTCGTCGTCGCCACCCGAGATATATGTGTTGGTCGTAAATGATTATTAGTGTGTGTGGCGTCCATGCGTGTCAATTGTAGCGGTGCGGGAGAGCTCTCGCACGCACTCTCACCCAAATGTCAATAAATAATATTGTGATCATGAAAAAATGTTTATTTTTCACTCAAACATACGATTCTAATTCCCACATTACGTCTCAACGATTACCTCGATTTTCATTCTGACAAAATATTCTTATTTTCCACAGCATGTACTAGGGATCGATCGAGGCACATTTTTAAAATTGTATTTAGTTAATTAAATATTTAAGTTGGAAATTCTGTACTTTTTTTGAATTTTTTACAATTATTTTTATTGAACTTAAAATTACAAAAATTAAAAATGTGGCTTGATCGTTCCTTTGTATATATTACGGACAATCAGAATATCTTTTCAGAATGAAATTCGTGATAATTGTCGACGCGTATCGTTGGAATTAGAAACAGTAGTTTTTGACAGAAAAAAGACGTGGTAATGAGGCCCCTTAAGAGGACGTGATACTCGCATGTGTTGTCTCCGTCTCACAAGTGCATAACATAGCAAATTTTACGCTCAGTAAAACACGTGTATCTCCCTTAATTTAAAAATTAGAGTAAATTAACCTCTTATAAAATCTAAAGGTAAGATTATTATATAGACAATCTCATGGGCTTTTTTTAATATTTTAATTTTTAAGCTAGTTATGAGTACTTTAAGATCTATAAACAATTTACAATTTTAAAATACCCATAGCTCGCTTACAAATTAAAATATAATAAAAAGCCCATGAGGTTGTCCAGATAATAATCTTACCTTTAGATTTTATAAGAGGTCAATTCACTCTAGTTTTTAAACCAACGGAGCTACACGTGTTCTGTTTTGCGTAAAATTTGCTATGTCACGCACAGTGTTGGGAAATATCTAGATAAATTTATCTAGATAACTTATCTAGATAAAAATTATTTATCTTTTATCTTATCTAGATAAATTTCTACTCAGTTATCTTTATCTTCATCTAGATAAAATTCTAGTTATCTATGAGTACTTATCTAGATAATTTATTTAAATAAACTAAAAAAAAATTTGAAAATTTAAAATATTTTTTTTTTTCAACTAGTACATAGAAAACACGTTTAATAATACGTATTATAATACCATGATTTTAATATTTATTAATATTCATTGTTAGTCAGGAGTTTTACATCGTAAACAATGATTGTAAGAACAACTAATAATAGCAAAAACAAAAATATCTATCCCTGCTACCCACCGGCCACCACCGAATGATGATGGTCTCATTAGCTGATACCCTTTTCATAGAATTGTGTACAAAGTATGAAAAATAATTATTGTTTTAAGCCGACAAAAATAAACCAACATTTATGGATATTGGACTCACAAGCATAATATAATAATATAATATCATTATTATTTATAACAATTTAATATTTATAAAACCCTATTAGAATTCCTGGTATTTTAGTTATCGCTTAACCGATCTGTACGACCTCTGTCCTCTGCTGTAGGCGCAATAAAATAAACAGTATACAAAAATTGACAAGTATATATTTTGTGACTGTTATTGACTAATTTTCTCACTTCTCAGTGTGTAGGTATCGTGTGAGTTGTGACCTGTGTTTCGTCGTCGGTAAAATTTATTGTAGAACTGCATACAGTTACGATTATTATTTTTTATTTTTTTCATTTAATTATTTTATTCATGAAACAGTTTGTCCAAGTTTCGAATGCTGGCCCGTCCAAGATCCTAAAAAAAGATGATTCAAGTACTCAAACCACTGAATCAACCAACCACCTGATAAATACTTCTAAACTGAAATATTTATTTGATTGATTTTAGATTCTGAGTGAAACGACGAATGTATTGATTTTACAATGATGTGTGTTTTTTTTTTTATTTTTTTTTTTATATTTAATTTTTTAATTTTTTTTGTGTCTGTCATCACGTTTTAGGACAGTAAAAGTGCTTGAATTTTCTTCAACAGTAGCTTTTCTGATAGGAAAGTGAATCTAGTTGGTACTTTGGGGGGGTCAAAAGTAAAAATTTCCTAGTAGTTTTCACAAGCGCCGGGAAAAACAACATAAAAATTAAGGAAAAACGGGAATTTTTACGCAAACTCGGTTTTCCAAAAAATAGATTTTGGGTTTTGATTAACTCTAAAATAAATGAATGTATATACATGAAATTTTCACTGGTTGTTTATATTTGCATTTCCTATACACCATACAATTTTGAAAATATTTTGACTCTTTTTGAGCTGTTTACGGACATTTACAGCTTTCAGTTTTTTTTAGTTTTTTTTTTCAATTAATATCAATAAAGTTTTATCTTTTGGGCCAAAAAGTGTAAACATTTAATACAAGGCTCCTGATATATTGTTACAATAGCAATTGAAAAATATTAAAAATACATAGGCACAATTTTTTTTTATAAGCATTTAAAGATCGAATTTTGACAAAATTTATCAAAATTAATCGAAAATTATCAATCATTGTTATTAATAAATTATAAAATGTTCAATTTTTATAGCTAAGGATTACAAATTTAAAACAAAGGTTCTCATAAATAGTTCATACTGTAACCAAAAAATCTAAAAAATATATGAACACAGTTATTTTTTACAGACATTTTAAATTCAAATTTGGACGAAATTACATAATAAAAAACCTAGAATAACTATTTTAGTTATTTTGTTGTGATTGTATAATATTATTCGTGGGTACTTGAAACATTTAAAGTATACTACTATATATCTATGATATCATCAGGGTTTATTGTTGGTGTATAACGCGTTATAAGTACCTAATGGATATTGTGATATGATTAATTTGGAATTTATTATAGGTAGGTACCTATTATAGGTCAAATTTTGGTTTAGTACCATAGATATGTATATAATAATATGTCTTATACCTAGACTGACATACCGTCTCCGCCCAGAATCGTTTTTCTTATGCAATGATATTATATCGTTGAATTCAAATTGAATACCATCCATTATACAGTGACCCACTTGTAACCTATTGTACAGCAGAGTGACACCCACTTGCCCACCTTTTTTAAAATAATTTCCTTAGAATGAAATAAAATATCTGCATTGTGCCAAAATTGCTCCAAAGTTGTAAATGGGAGTATTAATTCAAGTGGTAATTTCCTTAGTCATTATAAAGTATGTATAATTTTAGGACCAGCTATTTATTTTTAAATTCTTATTACAATTTACAAGTTATATTTACTACAATATTAATATTTTGTAAATATTTTAGTATAAACATGCTTCAATAATGTCTAAAGTTGAAGAATCCACGAAAAATAATCTTATAGATAAAGATAAATACATCAATTTTCTCATATTTATCTAGATAAAAATGTACTAATTTTTATCTTTATCTAGATAAAACTTAGTATAATTATCTTTATCTGTATCTAGATAAAAATTATTACAGTCATCTTTATCTTTATCTAGATAAATTATTAGTTATCTATTCCCAACACTGGTCACGCACTTGTAAGACGGAGACAACACAATTGTCATGCGGGTATCACGTCCTCTTAATGCATATTGAAAGATACATAAATAAAAATTAAATAAAACAGGGTTTGTTGTTGACGTATAACGCTTTATAAGTACCTAATGGATATTGTGATATGATTAATTTGGTATTTACTATAGGGACCTATTTTACGTCAAATTTTATATGTATATAATATGTCTTATACCTAGACTGACATACCGTCTCCGCTCAGAATCGTTTTTCTTATACAATGATATTATATCATTGAATTCAAATTTAATACTAGGTATCCATTATACAGTGACCCACTTGTAACCTACTGTACAGCAGAGCACCTTTTTTAGTATTGAGGAGAAGTAATGCTAACGTGGTTCCTCTTCCGTCCCCGAATTACCTCCAATAAAAAAAAAAAAAATGATTTTTAGTATTTGTTGTTATAGCACCCACGGAAATACATAATCTGTGAAAATTTTAACTTTCCAACTTTCATGGTTCATGAGATACAGCCTGGTGGCAGACGGTCGGACGCACAGCGGAGCCTTAGTGATAGGTTTCCGTTTTACCGTACGCAACCCTTAATAAATGTATGTCCGTGTGCGTGTGTGTGTGTGTGTGTGTGTGTGTGTGTGTCCATATTACCATAGCAACTATATATATATATATATATTATTTTGAGATTTCCGTCTGTGAGTGTCTCCATATTACCATGGCAACCAATTAAATATTATTTTGAAATTTCCGATGGAATGTTTTGTATATAAATGGTTGCCATGGTGATATGTATAACATATTATTCATATAGAGTTGTCAATTTTAATGGGCAACGTAGTGCACGAGATCAAATATTTTTATATATATAGATAGATTAGACCTCTGGGTAGAAGATAGGCTAATTTAAAAAGGGAGAGGACCAACACCGGGACGTGCTCAAACAGGGATTTTGAGATTTCAGATGGAAATTTTTGTTTATACATGGTATATGGTTGCCGTGGGTTTCAAAGCTATAATAATAATAATAATAATTGGTTTCAAATTGTTGTTATGGTAACCGTTAAATTATACAAAAAAACATATTATTAGTTTTATAGCGTTGGTATTTTTAATGGGCAAAGAAGTGCACGGGATTAGCTAGTATTTCATAAAATAATAAATTAATATTTATAAAAAAATCTATACTTGATAAAAAATCTTATTCTATATTTCTATTTTAATCTATGTGTATTAAAAACTAAGTAGAATAAAAAAAATATGATGGAATATAAAAGACAATTCTATGGAAAAAAAATATATTTGCAAAATAAAGCACGAAAAATACAATTTTGATTTGCAAATTCTAAAAACCGATTTGCAATTATTTGCAATTAATTTGCTAAATATTGGAGTTTGTTTGGAACGGATCGGACAAAGTGGGGGGGCTGACCAAATTTGCAAAAAAATTCGCCAAAATTCCAATTTTGATTTTCAAATTCTAAAATCAGATTTGCAATTATTTGCAATTAATTCGCTAAATATTGGCGTTTGTTTGGAACGGATCGGACAAAGTGGGGGGCTGACCAAATTTTCAATTAAATTCGCCAAAATTCCAATTTTGATTTGCAAATTCTAAAAACCGATTTGCAATTATTTGCAATTAATTTGCTAAATATTGGCGTTTGTTTGGAACGGATCTTACAAAGTGGGGGGCTGCATGAAGTTAGCCCCCTCAAACCATTTTTTTAGTTTGAGAGCGTGCACTAAATTTGCAAATTCTAAAAACCAATTTGCAATTATTTGCAATTAATTTGCTAAATATTGGCGTTGGTTTGAAGTGAATCCGTCAAAGTGGGGGGGCTAACTTCATGGTCATCATAATCATGATGGGAAAATTCATAAATAACTTTTATTTAAACAAAATAACTTAGTTACCTACTAAGTTATTTTCTACATTCTATTTTTTTTTAACTAGTTAAGTTAAAAGTTATCAAAAAAAGTAACTTTTTAACTAGTTACTGCCCAGCTTTGTAAATTACAAAAAAAAAACTAAAATCGTTATTCTTGGTTTTAGTACGTAATTTCATCCAAATTTGAATTTAAAATGTCTGTAAAAAATAAATGTGTTTATATATTTTTTAGATTTTTTGGTGACAGTATGAATTATTTATAAGAATTTTTGTCTTAAATTCTCAACCCTTAGTTATAAAAACTGAATATTTTATAATTTTTTAATTACAACGAATGATAATTTTCGAGATTTTGATAAATTTTGTCAAAATTCGAAATTTAAATACTTATAAAAAAAAAAATCGTGCTTGTGTATTAATTTTTCAACTACTATTGTAAAAATATATCAGGAACCTTGTATTAAAATTTCAAACTTTTTTGCGCAATAAAATTTTATTGATATTCTTTGAACAACTAACGAACATTTTGGGTTTTCGCACAACTTTACAAACGACTTACAAACGTTTGGGACGAAAAAAGTTTGGGTTATCCAAATTGCACAAAATTCACCCATTTCTCCAGCCTCCCCCCCCCCCGCCCTTAAATGTGCATAACTTTTTTTGGTTTTCTTTACAAACGAAAGTTTGACTTTTACAAAACTTTACAAACGACTTACAAACGATTGGGACGAAAAAAGTTTGGGTTATCCAAATTGCACGGAATTCACCCATTTCTCCAGCCCCCGCCCTTAAATGGGCATAACTTTTTTTGGTTTTCTTTACAAACGAAAGTTTTGCTTTTACAAAACTTTACAAACGACTTACAAACCATTAGTTATGTTTTTATGCTAATTTTTGAAATTGGGGGGGCTGGAGAAATGTCCGTGATATTTTTTGATTCTGAGCGAAACGACGAATGTATTTCTTTTACAATGATGGGTGTTTTTAAAAAATATTATTCGTGGGTACTTAAAGCCTTTAAATATAGGTATTAGAATATTTTATACACACAATAACATTTTCAAATGTAATTATTTCGGAAAAATAAATTGATAACCTATACTGTATAGTGTATGCCTAAACATAGTAAAATCAATTTCTTTAATAGCAATAATAATATCATAAATAATATTCTTAGTAGTAGGTGATTTTTATAACTTCTTCAGTATTACCGATTGAATTCTACCAGTTAGTCTTAAACTCTTAACCGATCCTTAACCGGCAATTATGAACGGCTCTTAAAGAGTTTAAGACGAAAAAAATGTATCTCATTGTGCCCCCCGTCACGTATTGCACTGCGTATACATTTCAAGTTAAATATTTAATAAAAATACCTAAACTCAAAGTTGTATATGAATAATTATTGCTCAGAATATGTATTATTTTCTTCTGATTAATGTAATGAAATAAAACAAAAAATACTTACCTTCAAAATAAATTACACGACAGTAATAATATGTACGACACGAAAAATTAAACGGGCCGTGTGGTTTTTTTTTATTTTTGATAAGACAACTGAGGAAAATATGGATAAACAACATTCACGTCAACATGATCAAACCGTTGGTTTTCAAGCAAAATCGATTTGACTACCTGCATAATATTTACCTCCATAAAGAATTCGCTGAGCACGAATTATTCCGATCTCGGCCTACCTCCAAGTCCAACGCAAGGTCCGAAGTCCTAGTTAGACGGATATAGTGGCAAAAGCTAGAATTTCAAGTGTTTTTCGACAAATTTGAAAAACCACTAGAACTTCAGTCATGAAAATCGTGAAAACAGTCAGAGTCTCGGGGAATGTGAAAAATCAGGAAAAATCAAATTTTGTGAGCATGCTTGTAATTTACTAATTGGCATATTTAGATTTTAGGTACAAACCTTATGATATGAAATTCTTACCACACTTTCGATTTGAATTGTTAGCAATACTCTTTTTTTTAATATCTATTTAAATTAATATTTTGTTCAAATATTATAACCATTAATCACGTAACAAGAGTTTTACTATACTAACATAGAGTGTGATGTTATTGTAAATTACAATTAAATATTAATATAATCGAATGATGATCTCGACCATATGTTGTATGGCGTATGCAAAAGTAGGTATAACATATATGTAAGTTAACAACACAAAATTAGTTCTGCTGAACTTAAATTTGCTATATTGTATGCACCTACACTAGTTATACAAATCGGACATATTTTAGGGCTTTCAGCCCTAAATAGTAAAATAGATAGTAAAAATCGGGTCTGCAGTTATTCTGTAAAGAAAAAAAAAGTATCAAAGTTCTTGATACCGATAAATTTTAAAAACCTTTTTTGAAACCGAAACCAAAACCAAATATTTGAAAAACCTATCTTAGAACCTATACCAAAACCATAAAATGTAGAAAACCGTTTTCAAAAATCAAAACCGTAACCGTTAAAATTTTAAACGGTTTCGATCCCTGATTTAAAGTTTAATTTTTGACAACATTTATCAATTAACTTAAAATTAAAAAGGTGGGTAAGTGGATGTCGTTCTGCTGTACAGTATGTTACAATTGGGTCACTGTATAATGGATGCTATTAAATTTGAATTCAATGATACAATATCATTGTATAAGAAAAAAATATTTAATTAGATATAAGGACTTTGATATAAGGGTTAAAATAGCCCCACCAATTCATCCGTTCGACTCCAAACCGGTGTCAATATTTTGCAAACTAAGTACTAAGTACTAAGTTTTTAAAAATATTTGCAACTATTTGCAGCCCAAAAAATAAATTTTAACTAATTTAACTACATTTTTACTGTTTTTATAATATTTTTTATATTACATTATCATGTTTAAATGTTGACAACTTTTAATATTTTTTCAACAAAAAATAACAATTATTAATTATAATTCAAAATGTATTATTCTTATGCATAAGTCCATAGCGTCAGAACTTAGTTAGGCCTTCGGGCCAACGGCTCAACGCGACAACGCCATACGAAAAAAACTAAAATTACAGGTAGGTCGGAATATTATAAATTATAATACTTAAGTACCACATAACGTATTATGTAATGTTCGACCGAATGTCTCCACGAAAATTCGTTATTCATAAAGTATTATTATCAGTTATACCTATAATAATATGTTAAATAATATTAATTATTGATTTAAAATATATCATATTCTGATATTCATTACAGCGACTCAATGACGAGATATACCTACATACGATACTCACTATGCTTCAGAGCAATTTCCACGGTTTTTAACTTGTCATTTTAGAAGTAATGACAGTGTTTCAATAACCAGTTTAAAAAAAGGTGGGTAAGTGGATGTCGCTCTGTTGTACTGTAGGTTACAAGTGGGTCACTGTATAATGGATGGTATTAAATTTGAATTCAATGATACAATATCATTGTATAAGAAAAACGATTCTGAGCGAAGACGGTATGTCAGTCTAGGTTTAAGACAAATTATATACATATCTATGGACTATGGTATTAAAAAAAAAATTGACCTATAATAAATTCCAAATTATTCATATCACAATCTCCATTAGGTACTTATAACATGTTAAACATCAATAACAAACCCTTATACTATCATGGATATATAATATAGTGTACTTTAGAAGTTTCAAGTACCCACGAATAGTACTATACACTCACAACAAAATAACTAAAATAGGTAGGTATGCAAGGTTTTTTAATATGTAATTTCGTCCCAATTTTGAACATTTCGTAACCACAATATTCATCTAGTGTCCAGTCCTGTATATCTTAGTTCGTGATGATTATTATATTATCACATTATAATTTTTATAAAGGATGATAAGAAACGTGATTTTCACAAATAGTGATAACAAATGTGAACGATTCTGATTGGTCGCGCAATTTTGCTCCCGAGACGCTCGTATACGCGATGTTAGTGATAACGTGTTATCGTTTTTCCAAAGACGTTGTAATAACTCGAAACCCAAACAAACATTTTACCCATAAGAAATATACAGGGAATAATTTGGAAATTAATTAATTAATTAAAATAAGTACATTATGCACTCAATTTTGAGTGCATATTATTCACCGTAAAAAATGGAATTATAAAGTTATTCGATTCATACTTAATTCTTTTGTAATTTTAAATTTATTAAAGAAATAAATTTGGCGGGAAAAAAGTTTAATTACAATTAAAGTATACTATAAATATGTAGGATATAAATAATATGTAAATTTTGCAATTCTACATAGGTATTATATTCCTTCTAGTTTTTTATTAATCATTAAGAATGGATTATGGATATCTATGTATCAATATTTAATATTATGATGTAAATTATTATTTATTTTAGTCAATAGTCATTACACATAACTTAATTATTGTCTCAAGTCAAAAGCCTGTTCATCTTTACTTAATTTTTGTAAAAATTTTTTATTCAAAAGTTTACTGTACTTTATTATTTATAAAAATATTAATATGGGTTACTGTTGGGCTGTTGGATGTAATCATCACAACCAAAGAGAAAAGTGTAAATTTTTTACACTTCCTAAAGATCTAAAATCTCGTAACAGGTGGTTAAAATTACTTAAGTAAGTATTTTCCTCCCATTTATTATAATTTGTAATACAAAATAATAATATATTCCAAATGGTACCTAATCTGTACTTAATGTAAACAATTATAGACGAAGTGACCAACCTGGTCGTGGATGTGTTGTTTGTAGTTGTCATTTTAAAAATGGACTTAGAATTAACGGTCCGGAGTTGCAAGACCACTTAAAAAAGGCTTTTGACAATGAATTTCCCCAACCTCCCCAAAAAAGAAGAAATCAAAGAACCAAGAAAGTAACCATACTTACAGATATGCAATCGTGCAAGATAAATGCAGAAAATGCATTAGACGTTGATAAGTAGGTACCTATGTGGCTATGTAAGAAACTTTGTTATTGAAGAATATTAATTGTTTTATTATAATATGTCTAGGAATATCAAATCTCAAGTTGAAAATTCAGAAATTCAAATATTGAATTTGAATAAAAAGATGGATCTGAATTTAGATTCAAAGTTAGTACTTTTATTATTAAATTCATCTATACCTTTTCAAATAGATTAGATATTTTATAATGCTTCATGTACTAAATGTAGGTGTATAAATATATATATATGGCCTTAAATTCAAAATAATTTAGTAGTTATTTATACATATCATAAATAATGCATACTGTTTTGAAAGATAAAACAATTACACTCGGGGTTAGGGATTTAAAATTGTTTGAAAATGGTTCCTAAAACCAAAAAAATATTGATTTTGGATGAGAATTTGATTTTATATTATTATTTATACTAATTTAATCTAAATGTTATGCCACTCTTCAAATAGATGATTCAATGTTCCTATTATTTAATTTTATAATTATTATTTCTAATTTCACAATTTAATATTTCATTGAATATTAAATTATTATAATAGTATTATTATTTTTTTAGATCTGTTTCGGTTCAACCTACACAATCAATTCCAAGTGTAACAGTATTAGAAACTGAAAATTATTTCCTTAAGAAAGAAAATGAAGAATTGAAAAGTAAAATGTATAAGCTATCCGTTACATTTTGTTATGAGACTATATGCAACAGTGATGAATTGGTTAATGTTTATACTGGATTACCAAATTCAAAAGTTTTTAATTCTCTTTTTGAGATGTTTAAAGATGTAAATTTAAATTATTTTTTGGGGTGGAACGTAAAAACTATAAGCCCTCAGGATCAATTATTATTAACATTAATGAAACTAAGATTAAATTTACCTCATTTAGATTGATCCCAACGTTTCAATCGTAGTCGTGCTACTATAACTAACATATTTATTACTTGGATCTATACTATTTATGAAAATTTATTTCTAAAATGTATGAATAAAATACCATCTAGGAATAAGAACAAATTGTGCTTACCAAATGCTTTCAGTTCATTTACTAACTGTAGGATCATAATTGATTGTACAGAATTTCCTACTGATGTAACTAGAAAATCTATGGTTATTCAGAAATCTACTTATAGCAATTACAAACATTACCATACATTAAAAGCTTTAATAGGGGTTGCGCTAAATGGTGTTGTGACATTTTGTAGTAATCTATTTCCAGGCTCAACATCTGATAAAATTGTCACTTTACATAGTGGTTTATTTGCACAACTAGAAGAAGGAGATTTGGTTTAGCCGACAAAGGGTTCTTGATTAGAGATATTTTGCCTACTGGGGTCCATCTAAATATACCACCATTTCTTGATACACCACAATTTACTAAAGAACAAATTTATTTAACTGAAACTATCGCTCGAGCTTGAATACATGTTGAACGTGCCATACGTAGGATTAAATGTTATAGGATTTTAAATCATATTCCTACATTATTATTGCCTCACAGTGATTGTATTTTTAAAGTAGTTTCTGCTCTCACTAATTTAAAATTTCCTTTGATCAAAGAAATTCAAGATAAAATGTAAATCAATAATAATAATTATTAAAAGTAAAGTACAGAAGTACAACTTATTTATTAATCTGTGTTATATTTAGTTACTGTTAATATTTTAATAATTATGAAACAAATATTTGTTTTTTCTATTACCTGTATACATATTCTTACTTAATAACTATTCATTTTTCCCCAAAATGTATGGAATATAATGTTCTAAATAAAATGATTTAATAATTTTAAAGTTGTTTGACCAATTTGTATCTTTACAGATTTGAACTATGATAGTTTCGTCTGTTGTCCACACAACCAAAAAGCATCTACTTCTCTTGGTCATAAATAGCTGTCCTTGTATTTGGTGCCAGTAAATATGATGCTTGTTGATGAATATCTCATTGTTAATTTTGTAAATTATATATGATTGATCTTCAGTTATTGCATCAGATAATTTACATTTTCTATATTTATATGGACACTTCACTTCAACAATATCATCTTCACCAATAAGACCATCAGGTGACGCACCAATAAATCCACACTGGCGTGTAACCATAGTCCAGTTGGTTGAACTATAATATTTTCAGTTTCTTGTAAAACATTTATTGCTGTTGATTCATTAGCCAGACCCCACTCTATTGCACGGACATGTTTAATGCTTCCATACTCATTATTCAATGATTTTAAAAGAGATTTTGGTATACTTTTTTTTGTCATAGCTGATATTATATCTCCAAAATTGCTAGCTGTTAGTCTATGTTTCTTATGAATAAGCCATAGATCGTTTTTAGCTTGGCCTACAGTTTCTTGAGCAATTTTTAAAATCATTTCATTAGTGACTAAAAGTTTTTCTGTGAGAAAATGTTGTTTATTTTTTGATGTTATGTATTCTTGTGAAAATAAAACTTCTTCAATTGAGATTAGCAAGCAGACTCCTGGTGGTGGCATACGAGGTTCAGGTTTTAATAACCACATTACTCCTACGGGTAATCCAATACATGCTAAACTTTGCTTGAAACGGTCTATACTATCATCTGGAATACTATTAGTTGCTGTATATGGTTTTGATGGATAAATATCTTTAATGCTTTGAACTTCATTATCATCATTTGGTTTTCTAGTATTCCAAGTACATGGCAAGTCAGTAGAGCTGAAATTGTTATGGACGAAAATACATACAGCAGCAATGTGGTGACAAATGCCTTGTCCTCTTGGACATGTACAGAGAGAGTCAGATATTATGTCATAATTTAAAACTATCTGAAAAAATAGTGAATTTAGAACGGAATAGGTATACACATAGCTTAAAAATTAAAAGTATTTTATATTATGTTTAATATCATAAACATTAAACTAATTTATTTTATAATTTATAGTAACTGATAACTATGCACAGGTACCTAAATTAAATTTAATTTAATTTAAAATATGTATTAAAAATTTCAAATATAGAGAAACTATGGTATTAATTGACGTATACTAAATTAATTTCAATATTAGAATCAAAATATCAAATATACTGTAAACACTATATATGCCTATATAACACTATATAGTTAGAGCTATAAATTAAATATTAAACTTTATTAATATAAGAGTTAAACTAATTTAATACATATATATTATGCCTATAATTTATTAATATAAAATAAGTAATAACCTGCACATGATATGTGGTTTGTTTCATACTGGCTTTAACATCACCCTTAATAAGTCCATCGGGATCAAAATTAATTTTTTAAACGTATCCTGCTAGAAATGACAGTTCACCTCTTTTCAACTGTTTTTGATTTATTTTGAAATAATTCGATATAGTTGAAAAACTTAGAGCACTTTTTCGGGCCATGCCTAATGATTTCCGAAAACTATAAGGAGTATAATATGACGCAGAATGCAGTTATGACATTTTTACTGTATAAACCTAATAAAAAGGATAAACACCAATTTATAAACCAAGATAGTTAATAATATCTAACCCGCCATATAATAATTTGTACCTATTCAAGGATTGGATGTTTGAAAAACAAAGTTTTATTTATATCTTACATTGTTATAGTATACATTTGTAATTAAACTTTTTTCCCGCCAAATTTATTTCTTTAGTAAATTTAAAATTACAAAAGAATTAAGTTTGAATCGAATAACTTTATAATTCCATTTTTTACGGTGAACAATATGCACTCAAAATTGAGTGCATAATGTACTTATTTTAATTAATTAATTAATTTCCAAATTACTTCCTGTATATTTCTTATGGGTAAAATGTTTGTTTGGGTTTCGAGTTATTACAACGTCTTTGGAAAAATGTTATCACTAACATCGCGTACCAAATACTATAGATTAATCTATAGTATTTGCTATTACCTATTAGCGTGGTTAGTACTGGTTACTGCCTACTGGTTATTACTTCAGTTATTTAGAGTTTAGACAGTCTGTAATTAAAAATATATTTACAAGAATACTTCCAACTTTCACAGTCAAGTATGTAATGATTATATTTTATATTGATACATATTTCTATTAATCTAATATATCCAATTCAATATATCATTGCTTAATGTTACGTCGTTCTTTTTATTGTTGTCCAAGGACTATTTTTTTGGTTAATTGCAATGGAGGCCCGGCATAGAAGAACCCAGTCAGCGAAGTTGATCAATTTTTTCTAGAAAACCTCTAAGGTATTTTCATTTAACCTGTACCACGTTTGGAATGAACTTAGTTTTCGACTGATAATAGTGATAATAGATATTATGTTGAAAAAACATTGTCTCATAACTTATAGTTTATACCAAAGTACCAACTATACTATTATAGTTTAATAGGTACTTTAATTAGATGTATAAAATGTCAAAGCTTATTAAATTTGATTCATGTTTTGCTTTACTAAACTAAAGTTCTTATTGCTTTATTTATTAGGTACAAGCTGAAAAGTCGTATTTTATAGGTATATAAATTATATAACTACTATGAAATTCTGATTGAAGGCCGTGCAATAGTGTTAAGAGGACAAAAGTATGTTGTGTTTGTACTTTATTAAATTGAAACTGATTCATTCTTATGGATAACTAATTTTTATTTCTCCCTAAAGACATGGACGTGGCCGAGTTGCAGCACGAGATAAATCGGCTTACGTGTGAGCTTGACCAAGCTCATACAGAAAAGGTCCAGTTGGCCACTTATGGACTAAGTATATTGGAAGAAAAACAATCACTAACAAAACGTTATGAAGAACTGGAGAATTTATAATGAGAATGTGAAACAAGAATTAGAAATCACTCAAGAGGTAATATTATACATTATATAGGTGTTAACTAATATTTTGTATCCATTTAATCTACGTTAAAAACCGTAACTACATTTCTGGGTTTTTTTTCCATATAATTATTTGAAGGCCATCTTGTTCAAAGCAAGAATAACCTTTTTTTACCTTTGTATCTTATTTATATTCAAATTTTTCAAATATTTTTTTTATTAACAAATTGAATAATGATGTAGAATATATACATAATATTTTACATTGGTGTCCTCTTTATAGGTAGTACTAATCATTAGACATCTGATGATGACATATCTTTGACTTAGATCTCTTATCCAACCCACAAAAACTATCTTAAATAAAAATTACCCTCCATTAATTTAATGCCCATTTTTACCTAATACTATTCTACCTATATAACATTGTAATATTCTATTGGTTCTTCTACTTTTATACTTATTCATACATGTATATACTGCAGTCATAAACAAAAACGCCGTAAGTCCCAAAAAAATAAAAAATGAGGTTATAAAAAAAAAAATATTGTGAAATTCAGCTTGTGTAGACGAATATGCCGTATGTCTGAAATATTACTCCAAACATATAATACAATTAATAATCAAATAACTTAAACGCCGTGATCTTATGAAAATACAAAATACAAAAACGAGTTTTTCTCAAAACCGTTCTCCGGTGACTTACGGCGTTTTCGCTTATGACGGCAGTATATGCCTACAAACCGAATTACAAAATTATTTCAAACTTTTATGGTTACCTAATGTTTAGTTAACATAATTTATTGATTTGTATTTAATTTTAGGCTTTGACAAAATTTCAAACCTCTCACAAAGTAACCACCAAATCTGGTATAGAACAAGAAGAATCACTGTTGTATGAAACAGCAGCTTTAGAATCATCACTAAATACCACAATCATAGAGCTTGAAAATGATACTAAATCGGTAAGTGTACCAAAGAATAATGTTATTATTATTTATGAATCATAGTTGACAACACATTACAATTTATTGACATTTGATGATAGTTACGACAAGAGTTGGAACGTGTTCGCATGGAGCGAGATCAAGCCATCCAAGAAAATAATGACTTATCAAGGTTGAGTAATGAGTCTAATCATGATTCTAAGCAACTTCACGCAGATCTACGTGAAGTCAAATCCCGTGAAACTCGGTTACTATCAGATTATTCAGAACTAGAGGAAGAAAATATAACTTGACAAAGACAAATTGCTCATTTGAAATCTTCTCAGGTCAATATCAATATATGAATACTTTATGATTAATAATATGACATTTTTTAATTGGTTTCAAAAATAATAAATTATAATTTATAAATAGGTTGAATTTGAAGGGGCAAAACACGAAATACGTAGACTGCAAGAAAATGTTGAACTGCTGTACTTACAAGTTGATGAGCTAGCTAAGTTGAACAAAATTGCTGAAAAACAAATGGAAGAAGCTCTGCAATCATTACAAGTAAGCTAATTATTTAATATGTATTGTGTATGTATAGGTATGTAATATTACGATTATATTATTTGGATAAACAATTTGAACTTGTGAATACATGTTATAGGGTGAACGCGAAGCTAAATATGTGTTGAAAAAAGAACTTGATCAACGTATCAACAATGAATCGGTTTACAATCTCAGTAACTTAGCTTTTAGCATAAGAGGTATGTATGTATTTACAAATATTTCAATTGATACTATTAAAATATTTTTAAAATCTTAAATATTTCTTTGGATCATACAAAATTTTAATAAATTGAATTCAACAATATGCTTCAAAGTACTCAAGTGTTTCAACTTTTCAAGTGTTTGTATTTATA
Organism: Macrosiphum euphorbiae; assembly: GCA_949089665.1. Classification (NCBI taxonomy): domain Eukaryota; kingdom Metazoa; phylum Arthropoda; class Insecta; order Hemiptera; family Aphididae; genus Macrosiphum; species Macrosiphum euphorbiae. The sequence goes on from CARXXK010000003.1 coordinate 76,603,760, forward strand.
CTCTGAATGTACTTTTGTAAGGTATGGGCGGAGACCAAAATGTTGGTAGCGATGACAAAGATGATTTGCCTGTGTTACGTAAACTTGAAAACTATATTGGATCAACTATGGAATTACCAGAATGTGGAAAACATGATTTATTTAGTGAAATACATCTCAATGAACTGAAAAAACTGGAAAAACAGTTAGAACAAGTGGAAAACGAAAAGAGCTTGTTGACACAGAATCTTAAAGAGTCTCAATCAGCGTCTGATAAATGCAAATCAGATTTGGAAAATTTAGCATCTCGTATATATAAACTTGGATCACACATAAGGTCTTTGGAACATCTTGGTACTCAAACCAGTAAAGTAGATTCTGAACATAAGGTATGTTTTATTTCTTAGATAAGCTCTTAAATCACTCGGATGATTATTTTATTATTAATTCATATAATTAGACTGAAGATGGAAAATCAAATGCAACTTTGGAATATTATCAACAATGGTTTGGTTTAGCATCTAAAGAGATTGACCAGCTTCACGGTGATCTAGAAGAACTTAAAAGACAGTTAAATTCATCTGAAGAAACCTTATCATTAAAAGATGAATTAATCATGCTCAAAAATAAAGTATATTTTACAATTAATATTTAATAATCTAAGATTATTACGCTCATCTGTTTACTCATCGGTATTTATATTTTTTAGTTATTAGATAGAGAACAAAAGACAATGGAACTTGAGTCAAATGTTCGCTTGTTGGGAGAACTGGCTACAGATGCTAGTGCTTCTTTAGATAATGCGCAAAATGACCTTGTAGTCATCACTGATGAATTTGGCTCAACTAGCTCTCCAAATGTCTGTGTTGAATGGAAAATCTATAACATTAAATACTATTGGTATACTGTTAATTTTGTGTATGCAGATAGATGAAATAATGTGCAATATTTTTTATTATAGTCGTAAAAACAGCAAAAGAACAGAAGAAAATGATCCTCGCCTGGATGTATTACGAACGCGACTCAAGTCTGATGTTTTCATAAAAGAATTAGAAAGTCTAACTGAAGCTTCATTCGTAGCTAAAAGTCTGAGAAACATACTTGATCAAATCAAATTGCTTAAAGAATCTGTAAACACATCAATAGATAATGCTAAAGCTGTTTTGTATACCATCCAGACACACTTTCTTGTTCGCAAAGGTGGGTACCATAAGCTATATTTCATAATATGTTTATAATTGTTTACTTATTATAGTATTTTATTAATATAATTTTATTTTTTTGTAGTTTTTTTGAGGTACAACATGATGAAGAGCAAAAGAACGAGATTTCTAGCAGTGGTATAAGTGATGAAAATGTTATTATACTAAATAAAGGTGTTCAGAATAATTCTGATAATATATGTACGACAGATTTTATGAAGTAAGTAAACAGTTTTTTTTATCATATTATCTTATATAGTACAATGTTGTCATATATTCACTTGGGTGAAGGATGCAGATATATCTCCACCCATTGTCTCTTTATTTTTTCAAGTATTGGGACCATTTCTTGTGATAGTTATTTTTTTATACATTCAATTTGTCTGTATTATATAATTATTGCTTTGATTGTAGGTAAATAAATTATAAAATTGATTTAAGGTTAAACATCAAATTTCAATCAATACTATGCTAGTTAATTATATTTCAAAAGTTTGGCCCACGTCAAGGTAATACAATTTCATATACCACTGCTTTACAGTACTCCGTCTGGCTTTGTTTTTCTTCCCCTCCCTTTAATCAAAAAATAACTTGAACTAATTTAAGTTTATTTTTTTGATAATTAATTTTTAATTTTGTATTAAATAATTTTAATGGAACATAATTGTATACAACTTTTTATTAGTAATTGATTAGTTTCCATGTTTTTTTAATAAACTAATTATTATTTTTTTAGAAATTATGACGATTAATATTTATTTGAAAATGAAGATATCACTAAGTCATCCGTTGAATGTATTCTACATGTCCTGTTAAGATATCAAAATGTAATAATGATGTTTTATTTATTGGAAATGAAAATAATTTTGATTTCAAAAGTATATCAATCTTAATAAAGTAAGTGTTGCTTATTTAACACTACAATTAACTAATAGTTTTATTTTTTTTTTTTGTTACCTATGTCATGTTAATTTACATACATTTATTTGGTTCAATATGTATACAATATACATAGACTATTGGTAATAATTAAATCGTATATTTTACAGTGCTAATGATGATTATGTATTTGAAAATAAGGAAAGTATTGAGGATCTACTGAATTTTTGCGATCCTCCATTTTCACCTGCTCCTGTTACAATTTTTAACCATCATGAAAACCAGAAGAATATTGTTGTCAGTCCCACTACATATTTGTTAAAGTATGTACTTTAGATAAATATTTTTCAATTGTTTTTATTTATTATTTTAATTACAATTTAGATATAATAATGATAATATATTTTGTAATACTATTTATTTTTTAGTTCAGTCGAGAACACTTATTATGATATTGTGGCTAATGACTTAAATTCATTAAACAATATTTCTCCATCAGCAGCTATTTAATATAACCATGATAGTAATTATTATCCCACTAAAAACACAGAAACTAGTCACGGTGAACAAAATAGACTTGTTCGTAAAAAGTTTGTACTATATTAATTATTATTTATTAATTCTATAATAATAAATTCTTAAAAATATTATTTCTAATCACGGTTTTTTTTTTGTCTATGTTATTTAGTTTTACAGGAAGTGAAAACGAGGAGAACTCGAAAAAGTCGTCATTGAACAAGAGCAGTGGCGTGGTGGATGGGGTTTTATGAAGCCTAGAGGTCATGGTGGATTTTTTGGTTGGGGGGGGGGGTTGGTACATTATGGTAATCAATCACATACAACAAAAATTAAATTATTTACAGTCAAATAATAATTATATGTACTAAATATTCTATTAAGGAGATAAAGAGGGGGTAGGTACTGAAATATATGCTTGGCATCAAGATTTAACCAGAGTATACCTTTACTTTACAATAGGTAAATAGCTTATAAATTGTTATTGCACCTATATTTTTGTTGATGTTTAGATTCTTGGTTAAAATTCATAACTCATATGCAGGGCTTGTAAGTTCATGCATTTTGTACATCAATCTTACTAAGGTGTATTTAATGCTAGATGAAATAGAAATTAATTTCAAAGGTTACACGATGGCACGATGGTTAAGTATGTGAAGTTTAATAGGTTTATTCACAGGTATTCATCGGTTTTTATATTTTTTTGGGCATATTACTCATAATTTTAATTTTAATATTACTGTATTGATATTATTATATTAACATACATTTTTTTCTATTAAAATAATACGGAAAAATTAAAATTTCATGAAAAGCGCAATAATTTATATTTTTCACTTTATTAAATGTATGAGAATTGTTGCTATGTCAAATTATTAAAAATATGAACAGATAATTCTTGCTATTTCAAAAATTGCATTTGATGTCTTCATTTTTTAATCCACTTATTTTTAATGTACAGTTTTAGATTTTGCTTCAATGAATGCATATTTCTGAACTTTTAAAGGATTATTTTGCCAGTTTTTCGCGCATAAGTGCATGCTTATTTAATAATTTTTGGGGCTTGAACTTAAAAGCCCTGCTTATATGACACAATGTAAATATCAATATTTAATTTAAGTTAGGTGCAATTTAAAATTATAATAAAACTTGTGCCCAATAAGCCTATACTACATGCTTAACTATACAGAAATACAAATTGTTTTATTCCTTTTAACACTGTCTTTATTTTTGTAGAATTGTATCATACCATAGAACTTATATATTATAGTCAGTAGGTACCTATAATACGGTCTATTGATAAATCGTATGTTCATTTACAGAAATATTATTATAAATAGTTGCCTGTAGGCTGTAGCCTAAATGGAAACTTTTTCCATTTGGAACTGACGACAAGACTCCGTGAGATCTGCTTTTGCATTACTTACACGGTTTTAGATATAACTATAACGGCTTCCTAGAGTTGTACATAAACACTGAACCACGAGTATTGTTGAATAATGTTGCACAAAAACAATGACCTGTGTTGTAGCTGAAATGCCTATCCAAAGCGCCGGGTTTAAATTTGTATATAAAAAAATGTAAAACTATTAATATAATATTATGATTTATGATTTACGGAAAAATGATCCTAATGGAAAAACTAAATAGAGTAACGCCTTAACCGTGCTGCGTGTGCTTAGTGATTTTACTACTTTAGAAAACTAAAAAAAGTTTTAGAAAAAATTATACAATTGGAACACATAAGAGAGCTCAAACTGAAATTTCCAGAATATAAAACAGAAAAAACTATTCAAAATAAATAGCTCATTAAAGAAAAACTATTCATAGGGCACCTGCGGGATATCAATATTCAAGTCTATAGAAGAAATGTAAATAGAGTAAAATTCCTAAAAAAAAAAAACTTAAGGGGAGTGTTTGCGCCTGCAGGAAAATACATTTTAGACAACAATAAAAAAATTTAGAAAAAAATTAAACAGTAGGAACACAGATTAAAGAGTTCAAACTACAATCTCCAGAATCTTAATAAAACTATTCATAAACCATAGTTCATTAATGAAAGTATATTCATAGAGTACCTGTAAGCAAATGCATTAAAGAAAATTAAAAAAAACATTTTGAAAAAATTATTCAATAATAACACGTCATATTAAAGAGTTCAAACTAAAATCTCCAGAATCTTACACAGAAAAAACAATTCACGATGATTACCTAGCTTGTTTTAGAATGTCAATACAGAAGGCACTTGCATGTTGTCAATATTCAAGTCTGTGCAAAAATTTCAACTAGACTTAAATTCTTAAAAAAAAAAATGAAAGGGGAGCGTTGGCGCCCGCAGGCAAATGTATTTTATAAAAAACAAAAAAAAAAAAAAATTATACAATGGTAAGACGTCATATTAAATTGTTCAAACTACAATCTCCTGATTCATGAACGGAAAAAATACTTCACAATGATTACCTAGCTCGTTTTAGAATGTCAATACAGAGGTCAAATGCAGGTTATCAATATTCAAGTCTATAGAAGGAATGTAACTAGAGTTAAATTCCTAAAAAAAAATTGAAGGGGAGGGTTGGCGCCCGCAGTCAAATGCATTTTAGAAAAATAAAAAGGTGGATTAATTTAACCAATTTATACAAAATCCTATCCTAAAATCATAACCGTACTAAAATCTGACGAATAAAAAAAAAACAAATTTAACCCTTTGTAAATTAACCTATATTCTTCCCAGAGGTCTAGTCTACCCTCAAACATTAATTTATATATCTAACTATATAAATACACAGACTATAACTTTACAGACTAAACTCTGAAACTACTTATCAGATATTATTGTATAAATTACCTATATATATGTATAAAAAATAATAATACACATCAACAATAATGACCGATTAACCGATAGCAACCAGTATAATATAATACACAGGTAGATTTTCCTAAAACGTTCATTCATATAAACCTTCTCCATGAAATACTCTTTCGTTTTAAAAAAAAATCAAGAAGATCTAATAAGTAGTTCCAGAGTTAAGCCTTTACAGAGATTTTTATTTAAATCTAAAAATCTTAGTTGTTAAGTCGTTGCAAGTACATAGACACCCTCACAAACAACAATTAACTCTTTTGCAGCTGAATTGCCTATACAATGCGCCGTGTTAACAAAATTTTGTATTTCATATTTTTTCAAATATACTAAATCTATATTATTATAATATTATAATTTATGATTTACAGGAAAAATGAACAAAATGGCAAAAATAAAGAACAGTAACGTCTTAACCGTGCTGAGTGTGTTGAGTCTAAATTAGGTAAACACATTTTAGATAACAAAAAAAATAATTTAGAAAAATGTATACCGTAGGAACAAGTCTGTGCAAAAATTTCAACTAGACTCAAATTCCTAAAAAAAAAATGAAAGGGGAGTGTTGGCACCCGCAGGCAAATGCATTTTATAAAATACAAAAAAGAAAATTATACAATGGTAAGACGTCAAATTAAATAGTTCAAACTACAATCTTCTGATTCATAAACAGAAAAACAACTGACATGATAAACTCATTAAAGAATGATAATACAAAGGGCACCTGAAGGTAATCAATAAACATGTCTGGCCAAAAAATTCTACAAGAGTCGAATTCCTAAAAAAAAATTGAAGGTGAGTGTTGGCGCACGCAGGCAAATGCATTTTAGAAAACCAAAAAAAAATTTAGAAAAAATTATACAATCAGAACACATATCAATGATTAAATTGCTAGTTTAAAAACGTTTGTACAAAAAGATCTACTAGAGTAAAATTAATCGAAAAAATTAGATTACGAGGAACCCATGTGAATTAACACTAAACAAAAGAATACGCTGGAAGGTACATTTTAACTACAACCCAAAAACTAGGTATTGCTTACATTTTAATAAACGAATAGTTATTATGATCAGAGGTGTATCACTGTAATATATGTATTAGAAAATGCATAAAATTGAATGTAATTTATTAAGGATGCAAAATAATTAAATGAGAAAAAGGTCTTTTACGGACTCTACCATGTGATTGTAATTTATGAAGGACATAAAATAATGTTTAATTTAAAATAATATTAAGTTATACATTTGATATTTAAAAACTAATAAGTATTTAAAATCTTATAAAATTATATTTTATTATATTTTAAAATACATATTATTCGTTGTGGTAAAAAAATGATTAATTAAAGTTGGCTGTATTTAAGTTTTTAATTATACTGGTACAACTCTAGCTGGCAGTCTTTAAGACCGTGTTAAAAACTATGATAATTAGTTAACGTCTAATTTCCTCTCCTATCCTAACCTAACCTAAAATAACCATTATTTAAATATTTTCTTTCATTGTTATGTTTAGAATATCGAATACCTTGATAGTTAATATGAAAAGACCATTGCAAAGCTCACGCCTAGTGATGATAGTCGTCTATCATCACCATTGGATCCACTAACCATAATAGGTCTACCTAACTAACCCTCTTATGACTTATTAGGACACTTTGAATAAAAAGATCTTGAGTCGGTTTCCGAACTCAAGTGTTTGATTATCAAGTTTTTCCTTTGATTTTTGACACCTTAAGCTTATACCAAATATTATGAATGGAGCCATACCTAGCTCACTTACTCGTGTAAACAATTTGAAGCACATATATGCCACGAGTCATCGACATTTTTATGAAATTATCTTTGTATAATATTATTTAAATCTATTATTATTATTACCTAGTATTATTATTTTATAATATTTTTTTATTTTTTTAACACTATAATATATATATTATTATAATTCTTTTTTTTAAATTATGTATCCTTAAATACTCTGATGTTAATATGCTAGCCACCTTTAAGTTTTCTCTATATAAAAAGTAAATTTAAGACAGAACTGTAACTCAAGTCACGACAGTCTCTCTTTTATACTTTTAACAAAAGAAATGATATAAATACTATTTTTGATCTAACCTAATCAGACGACCCCGCACGTCTATCTAATATAACTTATTAGTATTGTACATCTCGTAATAAGTTTTTTTGAATGAATGCTTTTTTTTTTTTTAGCTTGACCTTGAGCCCAGCAACTTTGACCATTAGCTGATTTTTTTGCTTGTAGGTTGTTTGTAGTGAGTAGTAACGGTTGGTTAAAACACGTTAGTTGTGTGGCAACTATTTGTTGCTAAAAATGCCGGGTGGTCACCCATCCGGGATCTAGTAACAGCGGCCGATACGTACACTTAACACCTTTCCGCAGTTATAATGTCCAGATATTCACACTAAGCCAAAGAATATGATTATCCGTTACTTGAAACATTAGTTTTGTATTTCTCACATAGGTAATATTTTTGGTCGATACTAAGTATTGATGTTAGTACAAATCTTGTACTAAAGTCTCTCCACCTAGTGAGCAGGCGACAGGGCACGTCTCTTCCAGAACAATTATCAATTAGGTACTCAATTGAGTATTTAGATTTACAAATGATTTATATTTTGTAGACGGGATAATTTTAAAGAGAGACTGTGTGAAGTACAGAATATTGTGCAGCCAATAAATATGTGGTCTGCTGTGTAAATTTAAACATTTGTTATAATATATTATGCATCTGAACATTTATTACAATTTACGACTATTGTACGTTAATTTCAATATAGATTTTTTTTTTACACTAATTATAGTATTATCAAAGTCAAATTAGAAAAAAGTTCGGAACTAATTCCACGAAAGCTGGATTTATATTTTTATTTTAGTTTACACCCACCCCTTGTGTGTATTCCTCCACCCCTCTTCAAAGGGTGGCGTGCCCCTTTCACTAATTTCGCTTAAACATTTTTAACTAAAGTTACAATAAAAAAACCTATGACCAAAATTAAAGACCATACAATTACCATAGACTTATTTTACTTTATATTTATATATATGAGCAGACTAGTAGAATAACATTTTTGCAAGGATCATTGCAATTAGAATGTAGATATTAGTTAAATCAAACCCCGTAAATGTACCAATAACATATGGTATAACTGTACTGAATTAAATGCATTTGCATATATGTTTGATACACAGTATAAAAAACTATAAGATAATGGATACGGCCAAAATTATTGTTTTGGTTTATTTATAGTTTAAATACGAAATCTTATTTAGCATATAATTTAATGGGTTAGGTAAGTAATTACATGTTTTCTTGGCCACCTAACTAGTATTTAAATTAAACATTTATTTTTTTTGTACAAATACAAAATCCCATGTCTATATTTTGGGTTAAGGCATTTTTATAGTTGCAAGTTTTTATGATGTTTTTTATTTATGATTATTTTCTTAAAAAAAATTGTATTTATCTGTAAATCAGGTCTAAATTGGCTATAATACACATTCATAATTTTTTACAAATTAGAAAAATAATGATACTTAGCTAGTATGTGAATAAAGAATTTTTTTTTGTAAACCATTTATAATTTGTATTTATTAATTTCAATGATTTTTAATAATGGCTTTTTTTATAGAGCATTTTATCGAATAATTTTAGTGCATATTTAAAAATGTTTTAGTGCATTCAATTCACAGCCCTGCTTATTACTTTAACTTCCAATCATACCACTACCACAGTTAATGTTAAATATGAACAATTAACAGCTTCTTAAGATGGGTTCACACTACACCGTGTCGTGTGAACCCCCCCTCTTAACTTGATAACACTTAAGAGGATGTCATATTTTTAGTGCACTATTTATTTCCATCTCTGACCCACGCACAATCATAAGCGCAACCCCCGAAAACTTGTAATTCCCCCCCTCCAAAAAAATAAATAAATTATTCAATTGTTTCGTAATATATTAATAAACTTTTTTAAAATTCAACTGTAACTCTTAATTTTTGTTTTTTAATTAGGTATAGACAGTATATTATTGTGAAGAATTAAACTTGAAAATAAGAAATTTCTTTTTTTTATAGTTTTTATATTTTCAAGTTAATATTTTTATAGTGGTGTGTGGGCAACGCCCTCACGGGTTACTTTTCGTTTAATATCAGCTGGTGATGACTACAGAATAAAACCGACATTTAAGCAATAGTTGCCCAACTGTTTATTAATTATTAAGATATATATATATTGTCATTTTTTTTAGTAGACATTAAATATTATTTTTTTTTGTGTGTCTTTGAATTCGTTTAATTGTTTATAAGCATTTTAAATTTAAATTTTGTACACGTTAATAAGTCATAACTTATATAATAATTAAAATGTCATAAAGTAGCCAACGTACTTCGCTACGTAGTACGCGTTGGCTACTTCATGAAATCAATACAGATCCGCATAATTTTTTTATTAGGCTATAAGCCCGCCCCCTAGACCCCCCCCCTCATCCCCCAATAGCGCCTATGATGTTACCTCGCGTGGGTCAAAGATGGAAACAAATAGTGCACTGACATCCCAACCGGCAACCAACCGATCTTTTTATTCTATCCCATAAGTCTAGGTTGTAAACCTACCGCTGGTAGTTTCAGCCAAAGAGTCGAGTGGCCTTTGCAATTCGAGATCCTTTCCTACGTATTCGGTATTGTCAACCTAACTATTCTACCTTCACACTTTTTCTTCCCCCTTCTCACACAACTATACACGTTCAGCCACCCACTTTTCCAGCACCTCCATACTATCACCGGTATTCTATCTACCCATCACTTCTTCAGTCTTCTCACCTCTCACTTTCCCCCTACATTTACCTACTTCCGTTAGCTTCTCTCACTACCTCTTATCATACAGTGATCGAACCACCTCAACCTAGTCTCTCTTGTTTTCACTTAAATATATAATATGTCACTCCTACACTACATTTAATTAATCAATATCTTATTCTATCCTCTTTTGTCCCTTTCACACTCAACTTGACATTCTCATATTATCTGCTACTCTCACTCCATTTACCTACCCTAACCTAACATTTATTTTTCGCATTTCCCTTTCATACGCCAAACATTCTGAAATCCTAATGACCTCTTTCCTTATCTTCGCCACATCATACACTTCCTAATTCCTATTCACTCAGTCTCTAGTTACCTACAAGTCATCGTACTTGATTATCGGTGAAAATATTTAAATAATTTAACGAATTATCTACTCAAAAGAATTAGTACTTACATACCAAAAAAGATCATACCTGACCAATTTCCTAATTTTTATCACGACTTTATTGATAGCCAGAATAGTGTTATACCATAGTATAGTAGGTAACAATACATATAATTGAAAAGTTTCGGGCAATACAACCCTGATCGATTAACTATAATAAAAAGAAAGCTACTGAAAAAGAAGAAAATACATACCCCGTGTCCCGGTGTCCGAATCTGCTATAAAACTTGGTCATCGAAATACTACAACGTTCACACATTTCAGTCTGCTTATGATATATTATTCCCAGTTTACAAATCTTCACTGACGAATTAAATACCATTTCTGAAAAAATACCCAGCCTGCAGTAAAATGTTCAACAATATTCTTATGACCTAAGCGTTACAGATATTATATTTTATATGTATAATGTTTAATCTGTATTATACCTACTTAACTATTATGTGTTAGTTTGTTTTTTAGAGCGGACTACGGGAGCAATGAATGTTTTGATTTTACAATAATTTGTATATGATTCTCGTAAAACCATTTTCTTATTTTGTTGTTATTCAACAACTATTAACCATCGATATTTAAAATGTCCATCCAATGTTTAAACTATCATTTTCTATACATTATAAAATGTTCAAAATATTTCGACTCGTTTTCAGTGATTTATTAAAGACATTTGAGTTATGAAACGTTTTTAGTTCCGTATTCTATAAATGTCATTAAAATTTTATCCGTCGGGTCAAAAAGCTTAAAAATAATGGGTACAAAGTTCCTCGTAAGTTGATATAATAGAAGTTAAAAAATATTAGAAATACATAAGCACGTTTTGTTTTATGGGCATTTAAAGTTCAAATTTCTACAAAATTTATCACAATCTACGAGTCATATGATATAGATATTAGGAGAGCAATAGAAGTTGAGTACCTATGTTACACTAAGTTAATAGTTACCCATAACTTATAACGTTGGATTTGAAAAAAATGACCAGTTATAAATTAAAATTGTATTTTATGACTATTATCAGTTAAAACATATATTTCTATAAATTAAACCAAAACATATATCTTTTTCAAGTAAACAATTTTCATATTCACCTATTAATTACAATTATTCTACGACCGGGGACTGGAAAAACAATTTATAAAATATGCGTATACAATAACACATTTTTCGTGACATTAAATATTTATCTTAATTCTTAAAAGTAAATTTAAGCCCCAAAAGAATATGAAAACAAATTTACTTTAAACATCGATTCTTTCGGCTGAATCCGTTACGTGTGTTCACTGCGAGGCTGACGAGGAAAATCTTCATAATATACAGAACTTAAATTATTGTGATTGATGAAAAATAAAATTATACGGAACGCAGTAAGTTTTTTGCTCATATCTGCTTTGCTTATTGCAATTTTGGAATTTTTAATGACGACTGTGTCTTCTGCAATGACTGAGATTTGCCATGGAATATAAATGATAGATATTATACTATAGGTACGTCAATATGATGAACCCCCGGATATCATATAGGTAACGCAACTTTTTATGTCAAAGAGTTCCGTGCTAAGGAACAATATTTGTTCGTTGAAATGTTATATTATGACAAAAATCAAAATAGTTTATAATTTTCGTTTCTTAATTTAATTATTTATTAATATGGTGAATATATATCAGAAGTACAAGCATATTTTTATAAAAGCATAATATTGTATTTTAAAAATCATTAAATGAATATATTTGAATATTATTTTGTTTTAATGTTTTGTTGATGTGATAATGTGATATTAGTAATTTACTAAAAAGTAAAGTACCTACCTATTAACTGTTAATTAATCGACACTCGACAGTTATACACTTATACCTCTAATTAGTTGTACTCAGTGGCGTACATACGGGGGGTTTTAGGGTTCAACCCCCCCCCCAGGACCAAAAAAAAATAAAAAAATTATGTGATATTATTGATGAATTTCTTATTATTAATCAACCGTGTATACACAAATATACGTCATTATAATATGACTATTGAGCAAACAGTAAACATTATACCAAACCAACAACGAAAAAAGATTTCATAACGAAATTATTATGGGTGCCGTATAATAGGGTATATCAATCAAAATAGACATTATTTTGATCGTACACAGTCAGTTAGTTGCGTGCTATATAAATACATATTAATATTGTCTTTATCTCGACCGACTCATTATAAACACACAAGACTTTGAGTTTTTTTTTTTTTTTTAACTCAGTTAAGTTAATATGCATACACATATAGATATAGTATATATTGTATTTTTAAGTACAGAAGTTACCTATCACATAAGTAATAACATTGAGTATAGATAGTATAGATATTGAGTACTATCTATACTCAATGGTAATAAGTAATAAATAATAATAAATAAGTATTATATATTTTAGTTGTCTTTCAAACAGATATTATTTGTGTACATCATAATACGATGAGTATTGAGTAGGTATTTTTAATTTTAATGTTTAACTATCAACGTGAATACTTTTAATAATAATTAATAATCTCACAAAACCGTAAACCATAAAATCAATAGGTAATTGATTTATTTTTTTTTGTTTATTTTTAGATTTTAGTGTCGGCAAACTATATCATAATATTATGTCTATATTATTGAAATTTTGACATGGCAACAAAATAGACTCAAATAATGAAATGTAAAAAAATGAAAAACAAAATAAATTAACTTACAAATAAAAAAATTAATTCGTTAATTTAACGTTGATTAAAAAATAAATTTAGTAAATTAGTAGTTAAGTTAAAAATTATTATTATCACAGCATAATCATTATCATTCGATTTCGATATATTTTAGGTTTTGAAGGTAAAATAAATAGTAATCATGGCTGAAAAAAATCAATCGAAACTGCAATCTTTTTTTTCGAAACCACTCTCAATAATGAATTCATTGTCAAATTCATTAAATGCAACTCAAACAGTTATAAGTTCCTCTAGTTCCTCATTACCATCAACTTTTACCATCAACTGCATCTGCATCTGATACACCTATCACTCAGTTTACACCATCGACTACAGATATTAATCGTACATCTTCCAGTTATAATATTTTTGACATTGCACATTACACAAATAAATTGTTAACGCAAAGTGAAATAGAAGAAATTTTGAGCAAAATTTGGGTCCCTGATATTAATTACAATTTTCTTATAAAAATATCAGTAGTCGGTAAACAACAAAAAGTTTTGAGGTTGAAATTTCAATATAAATGGCTAATTAACTTTCCCTGGTTGGCCTATTCAGAAGTAAACAATGGTGCGTATTGCAAATATTGTGTTGCTTTTACTAAAAATGAAGCCGGTGTTAATAACCAAAAATTGGGAGCATTTGTATTAAAAAAAATATGATGATTGGAAACATGCATTGGAAGACTTTAAAAATCATTCGAATTTAGAATATAACAATCAATAGAATTTTTATTATAAATAATTAATAATATAATATTTATAATATTCTGTACTTACTATGTGCATATTAAATAATATTTAACTGCCATGAGTTACGTAAACCTTTGTATTTGTTTTACTATTTTGCCTATTAATATTTATACGTGTAATGTGTTTGATTGTTAGGAAAATGGGTAGTTGCAAAGAGAAAGTTTTAGTGCTGGTTATTTTTTTTAAACCTCCCCCAGAGCAAATTTGAATGTACGCCACTGGTTGTACTATATGGTTTTGATGTGTTTATCTATACTTTTATTACCTTATATAGGTAACATGTTTACTATTTTTAATTTATAGTTATAAAGTACATAACTATTTAGGTGACTTTTCTAGCATAACTTACAAGATGTTCGTTTTATACCACTACAGAATCCAGTAATAGCATTATTTCTCTATTCATATTATATTATATCGTTTAAAAGCAAGTATGTACATATATGGCAGGATATTAATAATTAAAATTTGGTATAGGTACCTTATTAAATATTCTGTAAGTTGCCAGATAACTTTGTATGTTAGCACAAACACTGCTAACCGGTGGTTCATTATATTCAATGTTATTTACTCAATAAATCAACAATCATTATAAAATATTTAAAACAGATATTATTTAACCGAATTGCTCAATATTATTTATAATTGATGATTCTCTTGTGTGTGGTAAGTTATCTGACAACGACAGTACATGCCTTAGTTATTAGCATTTATATATATACACATCCGCCCTAACATATTACACAATAGGATATAATAGGTTAATTTATTAATTTTAAAATAAAGTATACATACTATGTAGGTTAATAAAATTAAATAAATATGTACCTACAATTAAGTAATGATTGTTTTTAGGTACCTACAAAATGCTAACTATTGTTTAAGATAATTCATCAAATCTGACATTTAATTAAATCTTAATAGATAATTTATATATTTCAAAAACTTTGCAATACACGAAAGAAAAAATAAATACAATATTAATAAATTATAACTTGAAATAGAAATTTGAGGAAAATAATTTAGATATGTATTTAGGTAGTTATTAATTGTTAAATAATAATTATTAACCAAGTGACAAATATACAACAAATATGTTTACCACTTGACATTCCCACTATAATACAAATTGTATGGTAGTACATATTATAATATTATATAGAATAATATACATTAGAAAGTACCTACATCTTAATAAACAATACTTAAAAAAAAAAATCCCACCAACTTAACATTAATCATATACTCTCATAATTAGAATGAGAGGAACTGCACAAATTGAACAGTTATTTTGAATCCCAGCCGTACATTATTCCACATAGAATTTTATGTCGGCAAGGCACTAACCTAATTTTTTTTTTTTATATAACATGTGTACTTGCTTGGTTACAAATTATACAAGTTTGGTGGTTTGGTTGAAGTGATTGCAATGGTTGCAATGGTGCATATGGCAAATGCTGTCTCTCTTCCTCCCTTTCTGCAGCTATTATTTCCCCATATTCTATTTCAACTGGGTCCATATCTTCTGGAATCACATAGTCATTTTCGTTGTCTATTATACAAATTTAATGCAAGTTCTACATTTTAAAATAGTATATTAAAACTATACCTTGCAAAACAAGTGGTTCTTGTTGTTGCTGGCCTCATACATGAGTCGACCTATCTGAATCTATGAAAATAATATTTTAATAAAATTATGTTATGCTATATTATATATTTACTAAACTTCATTATAAAGTGATAAAAATATTATTATTTCATATAATATCATCTAATAATAATATTCAACTTTATAATAAATTTCAGTTTTATAAATAATGTAAGACTGTTTAATTTTGTAATGTACCATTGCTATAATTTGAAATGTTATGAAAATCAACTACAAAAATCTCATCTTCGGTTGCATCATTGTGCACTATGTTATTAGGGATAATATTATGTTCGTTTATCACATTATTATCCGTGGTTGTTGAATCATTCAATTGATGAATGGCTGTAGCATCGTGGTCATCGTAGTCAATTTCCGATGTAACTTCTATGCATATTTTATAATATAATATTATTTACCATACCAATAAGTAATAAACAATATTAGTGTACTTTAATATTCTCAAATTTGTTGAATTAAATATACCTCCTAACACATTTATCTGCCAATTAAGCTCTTCTCTTAAGCATCTTTCTGTTGTGTGACAGCACTGTAAAAGAAACTCATTCACTCTTAAAATACCTAGGTCTAATTGAGATGAAGCAATACTGATACGTTGTAAATTTGCTATATATTTAACTTTTATTGGCTGAGTTACTGAATGCCCTTGTTCCAATTGATCAATTATAATGTGTGATTTTTTGCTTAATTCATTTAAATGTGCTATAAACAAAACAGAAATTACTTAATTAATAATAAGTAACATATTTCATAAATGTATGCACACTTAGGTCCGATTTCACCAACACAGTTAATCACGGTTAACGCTTAATCGGCTGATAACAGATATTTAACCAGCCAAATTCGGCCGATTAAAACTCCGGTTAACTTTAACCGTGATTAACTGTTTTGGTGAAATCGGCCCTTAGATCCTTACTAGTAAAGTAGTAAATATTTTAATGTTAAAATAGACAAATAAAACAACTAATAGAGGTATACATATATTTTTAATACTAATATAAAGGTTAGTTACCCTGGCCCCGCCACTTACGATTTATAAATGGAAATTAATATCAAATTATGTAATATCATTTGTAATCATTTGTAACCACAAAAAAAAATTGTAACCCACCCACTTCGGCTCAAAACGAAGTTTCCATGTGGCGGGGCCACGGTGACGTCACTACAGCCCGCCACTACAGAAGTTCGACTTGTAGATACTTGAAACCTAGTGGAGATTATGTAATATCATTTGTAATCATTTGTAACCACAAAAAAAAATTTGTAACCCACCCACTTCGGCTCAAAACGAAGTTTCCATGTGGCAGGGCCACGGTGACGTCACTACAGGCCGCCACTACAGAAGTTCGACTTGTAGGTACTTGAAACCTAGTGGAGATTATGTAATATCATTTGTTATCATTTGTAACCACCAAAAAAAAAAATTGTTCATAGATCCTTTTGACTAAATGTTGCATGTCAATTATTTTCAATTTTCATTAATAAGTATACTCACCCATGTTCAATTGTTTACCCTGTTAATAATTTTTTTTGAAACTTTTTATTCTTTAAAATAAATGTATTATTTATTTATACCTTTATATTATATATAACATGTTTTTTACGTTATAATATTTTGTAGCTAACATTATAGCCCGTTATAAATAGATTACAGAGGTCTATACTCTAATATATATAGTATATACACATAATATTTACTTAAATAACAGGTGAAGCTATTATTATCAGGAGTTAAATACTTCAACTACGTTAAAGTTAATTTGAAGTTCATGCTGAATTTCTATTTTATACAAAACTAGCTGATCCCGTGCACTTCGTTTCCCGTTAAATGTACCAACTCTATATGACTCAAACATTGTTCAATGCGTTATTTAATATTCGGTGTATGATGTTCTAGATTTATCTTAACTTTTCTGTTGCCCGGAATAAAAATTCTGAATTGCAGCAGTACATTATCAGATAGGTAATTTACCTGCGGTAGATCGCGGACCCCGTACTGTTTGTACGTAAGTGTATGGTTTAACTCAAAAAGTACCAAAGTTATACCAAGTTTGACGTTTTTACTTAATTCCACCTACCTATAAATCCTAACCTAACATAACCGTACTGAAATCCGCTGAATAAAAAAAACCAAATTTAACCCTTTTTAAATTAGCGTATCATCTTCCCATAGGTCTAATCTACACACCGTCATTCATTAATATATAAGATATATTTACAAAAAATAATAATACAAATCAACAAACATGCCCGATTAACCAATAGCAACCAATATAATATAATACACCATAGAGTAAATAAAGACAACGGTATCGAGTTCAAATCCCAGACATCAATAAATAGGTTTTGCAGTTTTTCTAATTATTCGGTTGACTTTTTAAAAATTTTCTTTCGTAAAAACCTTCACCTGGCAATTACGAACCTCTTAAAAAAAATTTGAGCAAAATCGGCCCAGCCGTTCTCAATTGATGCAATTTCGAATTTTTTGTCTCCATTTTTATATATATAGATAATACCTATATTGTTAATTTTACATATTTTTCATTTGAAATAAAACAAAGTACCTGCACAACGTAAATGATCCTCTTCTCTGTGACCATATCGATTTTCTTTAATGCATGATTGAAACTATAATATATCCATCATAACTTAAGAAAACATTAAGAATAGCTACCAAATAATGTAAGTATTGCTAATTGCTATGTATTAAATAAACGTTCAATTAATAACATATAATATGTGTTGCAATGTAATGAATAATAATATATATAAACGTACCTACATAATAATGTGGTAATAACCACCAATAATATGATATAGGTAGGCACCTACCTACATAATATTATATAGTTACAAATTATAATTTCAAGAACTGAACTAACGCAAATACACGAATATTTTAAGAGATTTAAAAAATGTAAAAAATGGTAAGACTGTTTTTGAGATATTATTGATTATGAACTTTGCACAATATTTAATTTGACGAAGTGAAAAATATTTTTAACATTTTATTATATTTTGTAGTATACTTTATATACTATGGAGTATATTAACATGGATATTAGCTACATAATATTATAAAGTAAAAAAACATGTTATATATAAATATATAATATAAAGATTAAAGGTATAAATAAATAATACATTTATTTTAAAGAATAAAAAGTTTAAAAAAAATTATTAACAGGGTAAACAATTGAACATGGGTGAGTACTTATTAATGAAAATTGAAAATAATTGACATGCAACATTTAGTCAAAAGGATCTATGAACAATTTTTTTTTTTGGTGGTTACAAATGATAATAAATGATATTACATAATCTCCACTAGGTTTCAAGTACCTACAAGTCGAAATTCTGTAGTGGCGGGCTGTAGTGACGTCACCGTGGCCCCGCCACATGGAAACTTCATTTTGAGCCGAAGTGGGTGGGTTACAAATTTTTTTTTGTGGTTACAAATGATTACAAATTATATTACATAATCTCCACTAGGTTTCAAGTACCTACAAGTCGAACTTCTGTAGTGGCGGGCTGTAGTGACGTCACCGTAGCCCCGCCACATGGAAACTTCGTTTTGAGCCGAAGTGGGTGGGTTACAATTTTTTTTTTTGTGGTTACAAATGATTACAAATGATATTACATAATTTGATATTAATTTCCATTTATAAATCGTAAGTGGTGGGGCCAGGGTAACTAACCTCTAATATAACTCAGGTTTCACTAATTAAATTCTATACATTTCATATAGTAAATTATATTATTTTACAAAAACTTCATAACTAAAAATTGGAATTTAGTCATACTTACTCAAAAATGTCCAAAGGTTTGGATGCATCACTTGAATTTTTTCTTTTAGTCGTCCATGAAACGCAGTCCCTAAAATATCCAAATTTTCGTACTACACACATGGTCCCAAATCGGTCAAATCTAAATTATTTCTAGATAAACAATAGTATAGGTACTATATACCACTGTTCACTACTAAGCTGATAATAATAAAAATAGCTACTCTCAATAACAATGAATAATAATAATTATAATAAGAGTTTAAGACTTAATAACACAACAATTTTTTTACTGTGTATCTGCGTTTATAATTAAAATGTGGTTTGGCAACCATTAAAATATAAAAAAAAATGTGAAGATATAAAATTATACATAATATTATTATGTAGGTTTAATTAGAATAACACACTTTCAAATTTCGTACTACACAGTGCGTCGTAATACACACAATTTTAGGGACTGATGAAACGATTCAATATTATTATTGGTACGCCTTGCTATTCCATGTACTGAAAACAAATACTCACCTCCATTTTGATTATTTAACCAATACCTGAAACATAACAACATCAATTTAATTTATTTATTAACATACTGTTATACACATAAGTGGCGCACCTTGAAAAATAACTAAAAAATGGTGCCATATCCATGAATATGTTCTTATCCCTGGCATACTGGCGAATTAGGTACTGTATACCCTTCATCAATTTTATTTTTAGGTAATAATGCCAATGCACAAAACATCTGCACACATAGTTGCGCATTTAAATTGGATTTAACAAACCGCGTTAATCCTCTTGTTCTGATATTTTTTACTAGTGCCTGAAATAAAAAGTGAGAATAAACAATACTGTTTAATAAGATTTACCATACAAACAAATAAAAATAATCTAGTTAAGTAGTTTAAACTTTGGCAATGTATTATTTATTAATTAATTATTCAATTTTTTCCCCCATTAATCCATTAAATGCCAGTAGTAAATATAGAAAAAAAATTGTAACTATTAATATATGTATTAAAACAATTTTTATTTAAATTGTATTGTAAAAATATTGCATGTCTCAAATGGATGATGTTTTATTGTAACTTTGTAACTTAATTCAAATAATAATTATAACACGAGCAATATATAATTATATAGGTATATGCAATTATATGAAAAATGAACCGTTAAGACTTGTATGAATATCTATCACCAATGATGATCCCTCCTTTTTAATCTAATTACCCTTAGTGTTTAGTGTTTAACTACTTTGTAAATTATGTATCTTCTTTTTAGCATTATTATTATTTGTATTACAATGTACATTTTACTATTCTTTACTTAAAAAGATGCTACATCCAGTAACGTTGTCTCTGTTTTACAAATGCAGAACATACCAAGTTGTACATTCTGAATAATCTACTTAACTCAGTTAATATAAGATTAATATAAGAGTGAATTGACCTATTATCAAATTTAGAAGTAAGAAAATTATCTAGTGAACCTCATAGGTTTTTTTTTTAAATTTTAAAGCAAGTTATGAACATTTTAAAATTGTAAATTGTTTGTGCATTTTAAAACACTCATAACTTGCTTTAAAATTAAAATATAAAACATCTCTATAAGGTTCAGTAGATAATATTTCTTAATTTTATAATAGTTTAATTCATTCCAATGTTAATCATACTGAGTTAAATGCATTATTCAAAACGTACATATTGCTATGTTTCGCGTTTGGAAGACGAAGACACCGCATGAGGGTGTAGACTGTAGAGTCCTCTTAAATCTAAAGTGTATTACCTAATTGTATTCAAATGGCACTGCCGGTTATTAATAAATAAATAAATAAATAAATAATGGATACCTACATGTTTAAATTATCATTAAAATACCTGTATATAATGGAAAAACCAAGAATGCTGATCTGCATTTGGATAAACAGATTTAAAAGCATTCAGCAACCCAGATTCAAAATCAGTCATTATATTCGCTGGAATTATAAATGGAAATAATTCTTTGCACTTGCTTAATAATAGAGTATATGCCTCTTCAGTCTTCGATTCCATCAATGCATAAACAATCGGTATGGACTAATAAAATATTAGAAATGATTAATGCATACCTACTTAAAAATGGTTAGTTTTAATTAACAAAACTCACGTGGTTTTGGTATATTAAATGCATGATAAAAAGTTGACGGATTGGTGGAGTTGAAGGCACAACTTTAAAAGTTGCGTCAGCATGCAACTCATCACTCCCAAGCATAACAATTTTCCTAATAAGTTCACTGCATGCAAAAATTATTGAACATTTCCCGTGTGTATCTGTAACCTTATCTTGGAAGAAGGGCTGTTGACAACATGTATAAGTATAACGTTGCACATTGAAATCTAGGAAGTTTGCCAATTCGCTCAATGATGATGGTAAAACTGGCATAGTTGTTCTCCTAGCTTTTCTCATCGAGATTCCAGCCACTGGCCATGAGTATATGGATGCAGCAGCTGAATTTCTATTTAATTATATTTTAAATATGTAATATCATTTGAAAAGTTTAATCTTAATTAATTTCATTTTACACTTTTAGATCAATATTTTAATTTGTTTATTTGATGTATTTTCTTTATATGAGGGGTGCAAATAAATACAACACATTTGTCCTAATATTATAAATAGGTACCTAGGCATAATTTTATTATTGTAATATTTTTTATTAGTATGTCTAAAACAAATAAATAAAGCATAAAACATTAAATATGTTTAACAAGAAATTATATCAATGCCTATTATGTACATAATAAAATATAATTACAGGCAATTACAGGCCAGAGCCCATAATGAAATTGCAGGTTCGATTAAAGTAATTCATGTACTTGTCATGAAATTGTCAATATTTTTTTAGAAAGAATTAAAAAATTAATTTTACATAATTATAAAATTAAATGCACAATTTTTATTTGTATTTTATGTCATAATTATAACCACCCAGCTCCCTAAAATATATTTATAATATTATGGCCATGTTAGTCTTGCTAGCTTGAATAAATTGACAAAATTTGCCCATAGTGAAAATAATTTGTATATACACCACTGACTGTAGGTATATATTGTTAACTAGTTTTTGTCTAATACTGCTAACTAAAGATTTACCACCACCGACTTATGATGGCAAATAATTATTATATCAAATTACAACTTTTCCAGATAAAAAAGAACAATCTTCTTTGCTCAAATAATCTTTGGGATGATATAAATTATATAAATTATAACTTATAAGTAATGTTTAGTTTCATGTTTACCTAATCATTTCTTCATAATATATTGTCCGGAGTCTTGTTGTCTCGTTTTTAGAACGGTCTTTCAGTATTTGCCTAAATGCTTTTTTTAAAATGTGATTGTGGTCTTGTTCATCAGGGTCATGCGTATGTTTCTCCAACTCAACAATTGTCCCATTCGCACTGGAGCCCGAATAGACTCAAGTCTGTCTATACCCGTTAGGCGTTAGTGTTGCTGTTACATAATTTATACATATATAATAGACTTAGGCTTACTATGATCTAGTAGAACTTTAAGCTACATACTTAATTCTGCTTGAATATTCAGTGGCGTATATAAGAATAAAGTGCCCCAGCCCCCAGGTAAAAAATGAAGTAGCGTCACATTTGACAATCCCATTAATATTTGAAAAGTGACAACACATAATATTATACATAGGTTATAAACAATACGTCAATACATGTATTGTATTAGTGCACTAATTCATGCGTAGTCTTCAAGTCTTCCACGATACCAAAAATAAACCCCCAATAATATGTCAAATAAATAAATAGTTATCGAACAAGCAACAACCGGACACCGGTGGGTATACAATATACATGTTGACAAATGCGTATTATTCAGTATGTATTTGTTATAATTTAAACATTTTACTGTGGGTAGGTACCTACTTGAAACTATTAATGTATATATAAAATTATTTGCTGTATACACGCAGTAAAATTTTTAAATGCAAGTATTTTGGAAAAAACTACTTTAATCTATATTTTAAGTACTGTGCTATTGTCTAATAGTAAAATAGTTTATCTTAACAGCCGTAATATTATAAAATATGCTTAGTAATATTATTGTCTTTAAGATGGCAGATCAAAGTCAGAACCGTTTTTCGTATTCAATGTTTTTATATCATTGAATTAAAATTTAACGTATAAATCACAGAGACTGGGTCACTTGCCCACGTTTTTTTTTTCAATTGTATTTTGGTGTTGATTATTAATAATAAATAAAATTGAAACCGATAGGTATTGAATTATTCAACATAAGCATATATTATTTGTAATCAAAGCAATTTAGTGTATACATAAATACATAAAACATAGGTAATCTAATTTTTTCCGCGACAGCGGAAAGCCAAGTGCCAAATGATTTGGTAAATACCAGAGTCTACGTACCGGCGGCTGGTTGTGTAAAGGACTCTTGGCAAATACCGCCTGTGCACCGGAGTTGCCCCTCGCCTGCTGTAAAGCACGATTCCGTACGTTTTACCTTTTTGACAACACGCGGTTCCGTACGAATTTGATCAAACAATGGATTTTCAAATTAAGCACATAAACAACACGATTTCGTACGATTTTATCTGCAATGTTAATAATACAATATAATGTAATTGTTATAATTATTTTCAATTTGTTATTTATTTGACTGTCAATAAAAAAGTTAATGAAAATTTGTCAATTCAAAACATAAAGTGTATGCATGTAAAAATATGTAAAAAATATGTAAAATTATAATTTGATACCTTGGTACTTGTTACAACTATTTGATTATATTTTTGTGAATTAAATATTCTTTATATTCGTTAATTGTGTGGTATAAACGTTGTTTGTCGGTTAAGGCCATTTCATTGAGACGTCCTTTGGATGCTGATTTTATTTGTGTGCAATTCTCTTGTTGTGTTTCCTTCAGAACTGATATAACCAAATTAATAGAAGGGTGTGGACTATGAAACTGTGCATCATATGTTCTATTTAAGCTCTCCGATCCGTTTGTTGTACTAAAGAAAAAAAATATGAAAACAATATAGATATTATATTAATAGTTTTACACATTGTATAATATAGTTATTATAGTATTACCGAGGATTTTCTGACGGATCTTGAGCCCAAATGCTGTTTTGTGTGGTTTTTATATATAGAGTTCGATTATGGTAAACTGACAGTACCGTTTTTCGCCGGCATTGGTTAGTCGACGCCGCGCTTGCTTACATAATGCACAGCCTACGCACATTTTCTTTAAGTCGGTCCGCCGAGGATTTCAACCATGGTTTCTCAAGCCGGCCTCGATTTTACGGTGCGATGGCGGCTAAGCGGCTAAAAGGACTTTATTTTGCAAACATTGCTGCTGCGACAGCCGAATTAAATGGACCGACAGTCGACAGATATGGTGGACCTGATCACGGAATCCATATTCCAGCGGCTGGTAAGGACTTGTGAATATGACTTAAAAAATACGGTTGATACAACACGGTCTACTGAAGTAGTCGGAAAAACGATTAAACGTCGAGGCCGCCCTTACATAATGCAGCCTTCGCAGATTTCTTTAAGTCGGTCCGCCGTAGATTTGGACCATATATTATCAGTGGCGGCGTGAACTATTTTATTTTATGAGGCAAGTATAAATGCTCGACCACCACCACCTAAATTTTATCACACAGACCCGTGGGGGCTTTACCCCCACACACCCAATTCACAATTCTACAACGATAATATACTTTGTTGTGTTAATATCAGAAATATAATAAAATTATTATAAAATTAGTTTTTATTAGGGTTAAGGCTTCGACAGTTCGACAACTTAGGTCATTAGCCTGTGGTACTGTAGGGGAGGGTACTGTAGATTTGTTACACGTGTGTGTTTGTTTTGGCAGAATTTTTTATTTGGGGCACCCGTAGGTATTTGCCATGCCCGGGTGGGAGATGGTGGCACTTATTCACCGTGACTTGCCCAAAGAAAATTGCCACCCGCGACCAAGGAATCGAGCTGACACCGGCTGCGTCGCGACCTATGCCTTAGACCACTCGGCCACTCCGTCCCCTTGGGCCTTGACCATATTTCATAGGTGGTTTTTAATATCCGTACCCGGGGGGGGGGGGGGTACCACCACCTAATTGGTCGTTGTATAAATGCCGACTAAATTTTAAATATTATAACCAACATTACTTGCCTAAAATACATTGATACAGATATAGTTTCATAAAGCCAATTTTCTTTTTATCAGTGTTATTTCTTTTTTTTCCAGTGAAATTAATTTCACAGCCCAACTCATCCGTTATAGTGTGTTCTAAAATTCTCTTCAATAGTACTGTGTAATCTTGCCCGCCGTAATTTTTATATTGAGTACACTGTACATAAAATAAAAATCATGTTATACAATATTATTAGAAGCGATCAAACTTTTATAATATTGACATAAGAGCTTGCAATTAAACTTATAATTAAAATCACTTAATCTTACTAAGTTTCCAACAAATGTTCTATTTTTCAACTCATTTTCTAATTCTTTTAATTGGTTTTCATTAGCAGCTGGTAATAACTTTTTATACTTTGAAGAAAAAGTTGAGTCATCTTCTTGGTGGTTTGTCATTGTTGCTTTGCTCTCGAGAAGTTCATCAAGTTTGCTAATTATGTTAACTTGGCCCCGCAAAAATGCTTGAAAATAAAAGCACAATAAATATTTATTAAAACAATATATTAATTTAATAATAAATTATTAAATAAAATTAACTATAAATTTAAAAAAATACTAATGTTAGATGTACATAGGTACTAGTGTTTTGATCAATGTGTTTCGTTGAAGTCCCTTCTGTCTTATGGTGGTTTTGAACAATTTGTGATTCATGTTCTAAATTATAAAGACTATAATACATTTAGGTTATTAAAATAAAATTAAAAAGTCCTATAATTTTACCAGTTTCTCCACCACTTAGAATGTTACATTGAGTTGATGAAGGAAGTTTTTTAAATACTGGTGATTGATAAAACATTTCAGGACTTACACCTAATATAGACAATAAAGTAATGGTATTAATTAAAATATAATGTAACAATTTCATATTTTAAAATCAGTTATTATAATTTACAATGTTAGTCATCATTATCCTCCTTGTCTGAAACTACATCATTTTTATAAGGACTAACAATGTAATTACTAATTCTTGGTCCTAGAACAATACATTAGAATATTAATTATCACTACCAGGTATATTTTTCTAAATCATAGGAAAAAAAGTATTCATAAATATGAATTTACCAAAGTTGTTATCATTTATTCATTTATTTTTTGCTGTTCGATGCCATATATTGCCGTCGTGGCGTCGTCGAAATATTAATTTAATTGTAAATATTTGTTTTATTAAATTAAATATTTAAATATAATAAATGAGTAATGACAAGCATGTATTATATCAATATCTGGTACCTAGTCCCTGTCTAACTTATTAAGTTTACTCAGTATTAAATGTTTATAGTTTATTAATAACTTCTGATGATAAATAAATAAGCCACGAATAATTTGTGAAATTATGACGTTTGGACAATTTTAATTTTTCCTTTTTCTTATGATTTTATAATATTAACACATGTTAACGCTAACCGACTGATAACAGATTTTATTACCGGCAGAATTCTTCTAAGTGTCGGTTAACTTTAACCGGACATCGTAAGAACGGCCCTAACACAGATATATAAAACAACTAGATAGCCGACTTTGTATTTTGTGAAGCAAAAGTAGCCATATTCCAACAGGGCAATGTTTACAAAACATCAATAATGATAAGAATTTTGTTAGTTAATAAAAGTCCATTAAATAATTTGTCAAATTAATGTTTTCCGAGTTTGGGACGTTTGGGTGTTATTTTCAAAAAAGTTCAAACTACTAAGTATAATAATCTTAGTTTATTATAATATAATAATGCATTTATTTGTATACACTAATCACATAATTTATCACAGATTATTTATACTAAATCATATTATAATCAAAATAAGTTATTGACAATATCGATATATTATATTCTCTGTTGTGCAGTTACAATTAAAATTACAATTAAATTTAGATTCAATTCATTGATTTGAAAATAAAATAAGTTTTGTCAACTTGTGTCTTTGGCTTACTGGATTTAATATGTCAGAAGAAAACATTCTTCCAAATGATTTTAATCTTATTTTTAAAAACTTTTTTGTTATTAGGGTGATTAATATTAATTTGTGTGGTCGTTCAAGAAAAGTTACATTGTTACAATTTAAATCTGGAAATATATTTTTGTCTAATGAAAAAGTGTTGATAGCGTGTTTAATAATTTTTACATCTAATTGTGGAACATGAAGAGATTTTAAGTTGTCAGTAAGATGTAAAAATAGTTTTTCTGAATTTAAAATTATTAGAAAAACTGATTTATAAGCTGAAATATAACATTTATTTTAAAAATAATATCAAAACATTTTATAAAATAGTAATATTTTTCGTAACTATGGAAATTTATTTGTTTTACGATTTATTGATCTAAGTTGATTTGATTACCTACAAAATTATTGTATATTGTTATCTATAGTCCGCTATAAATCAATATATTTTGTTTTTTAATAAAAAGAGTGAAATCTTTACGTTTTTAAATCGATTGAATATGACGTTCTGGAATTCTATGTTATCCAAATCTCAAGTTGTGTTAAGCTCAATTAGAAAAGTACCAACGATGAAAATATTTGAAAAGATCATTTTGCCGGACAAAATGTTGGAGGCAAACTTGAGAACCACGAAAGATAAGTACGTGTAAATATTATTTTTTAATTACAAATAATATTACTCTTATATCTTTTCTATCACATAATTATAATATCTCTATGGACCACGTACTAGATGCAGGCTTGGATTAAGTAATCTGTGGGGGCCCTACAAGCACTTTTTTCAAAATATGGAGAATTTAATATATTTGAACTAAAAAATATTAATTATAATTATCGTGAAAATATTTTTCTAATGCTTATTTTATACAACATTATATTTCCTTCAAATTAGAAAAATTATACTTAGTTATGTTTTCTCATCAACAACCAACACAAAAGTCATATTATAGAGCCATATAATAGGTGATTTATTGTTTTGATTTTGAAATTTAACTCCTATAACAATATTATAATTACCTATACCTGTAGATTATTAATAGATATTATTGCTATATTTATAGCTACTTTTCTGCGTATGGTTATATTATGTCTGGAAAAATGAAAAGCATGACTACATCGAAGGATGTCATGTTTAAAGTGGCGGATTTTTTGAAAGTCAAAGGAGGTATGGGTGCAGCAATCGAAAATCACGGTCCAGGAGTAGATAATAAATCACGCACAGGTAAACATGTCTATATATACAACAAGAATGAATGTTTCTTTCTTTATTTGTTCTCTATAAAGTATAAACTCAAAAACTACTTTAACGTTTTGAATAAAATTTATACCAATAGATTCTTTGAGACTTGGGGTGGGGGATTTGTAGCTTTGTTTTTCGACCCATACAGGTGACTCACACATTAATATAGATTCTGCTCACGAAACCTTAATACAAAATATATTTTTGTTTGTATTATAAGGTTATCATTATTGGTTACAGATAAATAATAGTTTTTATGATAGGATATCATATAATATATAAAATTATTATATATACCTAATTATCATATCATATATTGTATTATATTTTGTCATATAAGCTCATAAACTATTAAATAAAAATGCTAAATTGAGTTGGTATCAGCTATATTATCATATTTATAAGATACAGAGGAGAAAGTTTGCCAGTCTAATCCATTTTATATTATGTGTAGAGGTACTAACTTAAAATAAACATTTAAAAAAAACTGTGATTATGACGTATATTTTTGAAGTTATACTTCTTTACGCAGGGTAGTGAGGGAAAAAAAAGCGAACGGGCGGCCGTACGAACGCGAAAGCGTACATGTCCGTAAATAAATAAATATTTTCATGGTAGTGTTGTTATATTATATTATATTATAATCGAGCCACGTCAATATGACATAATAATAATATTACGTATTAAAAAATTTATAATGTTGGTCGGTGATAGCCACAGATATATATTTTATATCTGTAGTGACAGCCGATGATGAGGTTTCAACGACGATTATAATAATGTAATAAGTATGTCGTTAATATGGTCGTTAATATTATATAAACGTTGCAAAATAAAAAACAGATTAATCTATCTTGGCCCATACTAATTAATATGAATAATTAATGATCGATTATTATTTATTTTTATTATTATTATTATTCACTCTCAAATCTATTGTCTGGATAAAAACAATACTACAAACAATTATCCATCGATCTGTCGAATAAAAATATAAAAAAAATAATAAAACTATCAATAATAAATAATTCCGGATACTTCTCCTCATTTTTTAAATTAATTAATATTTTTTTCTTTCTTTTTCACTCACTCACGTGTACCATTCAAAAGAAGTTTAACTTCCCGCGCGCGTACTGGTAACACACATACTTTTTATATTTTTTGATTACAGAATTAACTACTTACGAATGGAAGCTTCTTTTAAATTGTTAATCCTTAGATATGATAGTTTTTATAAATTTTTAACTACAAAATCATTTTTAATTGGATACATTTTGTCAAAATTTGAGTCTTGAACATATATACATATATATTCAAATATTATTTTTTTTGAAATGTGGTTTTTACAGAACTGTTCCGAGTAGCAAAACTATTTACTAGTGCTGTGGCCACCACTCAAACCACTGAAACCAAACCGGCAGTTGCTGTCAATAATGAATCAATTATTGTGCCGGGGTTCCCAAAACCTAATGGCCAACCCCAGCCGAATCCGTTCGACGGTCCTGAACGTGATCTAATTAATTTTCCTAGAATGGTGATTTATTATTTGTTCGAGCTCGAAAAGTGGTGTGAAATATTTTACGAAGAGACTGGAGTCAAAGGTAATGATACAGAACTTTACCCCATTACCTAGATGTTGTACATTTTTCCCTACAGTATTTTTGCATACTCATAACTTATTTGAAGTTAAACTATTTTAAAAATCCAACGTACGTAGTGGCGTATTTTGAAATTTTTTGTGGGGGGGTCTAAATATTAGGTACCTACAAGTTTATAATATAAAAAAAACACATACGAGTTACGATGTAATAATTATATTATATTATATTTTTTTCTGGGGGGGTCCAGACCCGGGACCCCCCCCCCGTAAATACACCACTGAACGTACGAACACTGATAATAATAAAATATGATTTTTAAGTTAGTGATCAGGTACTACTAATTAGATCAATTAACAATCCACACTAACTTAAATGCTAAAAATATATAAATTGGATATTTGGATCTGCTGAACACAAATTAACTAAGTAGGTACCTACCTAATACAAAGGTCAAAGATAACACAATGCGGGTAATGGGTGTGACGTCCTCTATTAACAAATAATATGAGAAAACAATTTTTTTGTGAAGCAACTGTCCTATTTTATCTTGATATTATGGTAGACAAAATATAATAGTTGTAAAATAATTACAATTATTAAAAATCGTAGCCTATAATATTATGAAAAAAAAAATTTACAAGTAGATAATCACTGATTTACAGTATGTGTTCAGTATTTTATTTTTGGGTTTTCCCAATTGTTAAGAAAAGTAGTAAGATTTTTTTTTTTGACGTCGAACCCCACGCCCTTAAAAAAATAGTACTAGATAACCAGATATGCTAACAAACCAGATAATATATTGAAGTTGAATATTGAATCATTTGTACTACTCAAAATGTGACTAGTGATTACTAAATAAAATAAACACTTCACTGTAAAATCAATATATATGAATTGATTCAATCAAAATCTAAAATATCATGAAAATCAAATCAAAGTCATATTATGTACTTAAAACTTAATTATTATTTGTGTAACTGAAATATAATAAAGACTTTTAAACTGTAAGACTTGTGGACAATTTTCCTCTGATTTGTTTTTACTTAATTTCTGCAGGTATTTAAATATAATTCTAATTTTTAAATAATAATATTATTATTTCTGCATTATTATCTCTTACAAATTTGTATTTAATCATTAAAACATTTTCTGTGCATCATTTTTGATTGCATGAAAAAACAAATTAGGTAACTAAAAAAAAAAAAAAACCTAGGTACGATTATTAATTTACACATATTCTATACCATAATATCACATATTGTACAAAACAGTTTAATATAATCTGTGATAATATATTCAATGACACTGATAGGTACAGAAAGTTTATTACTTAAAGTTGACCAAATTATAATCAATTAAAAAATTGAGCTAGCAAACCTGATGATACAAATAAGCGTCGTGGGCAATATAAGTGTTAGATAGACATTGTAGAATAATATAGTTAGTGCCATAGCGCCGTATGTAGGTATATGTACCGATACCTACACATCATTTTGACTGCGTAATAATATATAGGTAATATACGATTATCATGAATCTGAATTTAATATTAATAACTAATTCCAAAACTTTTAGAATATTTATAATAACATAATAATTTTAATTATTTTGCTAATATATATACAGTCTTGTTAAGAATACTTTTCAAATGTATTCAGCAGTGGCGTAAACTGGGTGGTGCAAATGCAGCACTTGCACCACCACATCTAAAATGTGGTGGTGCAAAGGTATGTTTTTGCACCACCAGAAAATCATTGAAATATATAATATATAAAGAGGTACAAAATAGTTATTTTAGTGCATGTATTAGACATTATCATTTAAATTATTACCCTATCTGGCCTATCTATATTCTAAAATATCGTACAACCCCCATAAATAGTTAGATTATTATCTATGGTAACCACTATCCACAGAATTTTGTATTTTATTATGGCAGTATCACAGAATCACGATTAAAGATATTATATCTTTAATCGTGCACAGAATAGACGTATAATTGTTCTGTGGTATAATATGGTAAAATTATATTGCTATCAACATTCTACCGCCAAAATAGTGTGTTATCACTGGATCAATGTTCATTCAATTCTCAAAAGTCAAATGTCAGATGATAGCTAGACGTCGTATTGAATCAAATTTTAAAATTCTCTTCAGGTTTCATAAGCGCCAGGAAAAACAACATAAAAATTAAGGAAAAACAGGAATTTTTACCCGAAATCGGTTTTCGACAAAATCGATTTTGGTTTTTGACCAAACAAATGAACATTTACATATATAATTGAAATATTCACTGGTTGGGTAAAAAAGCTTAGCAATTTAATAAAAGGCTCCAACTATATTGTTACAATGACATTAGAAAATTATTAAAAATCCTTAGTCACAGTTTTTTTTATAAGCATTTAAAGTTCAAATCTTGACAAAATACAGAAAAATCACGAAAATTAACAATATAATTTGAGTTGAAAAAATCATAAAAATGTTTCTTTTCAAATCTAAGATTTTAAAATGTAATACAAGATTATTCATAAGTTTGTATACGCTTTTATCAAAAAAAAAAAATGTCCACAAGTAAATCAAATTAAATTTTTATGAGCATTTGAAAATCATATTTTTACAAGATTGGATATTCACTAGATTTCTCATGTAGCGATTTTGTTAATTTGTTGTTATTCAAACAAATAACTGTAAATACATGAAAATTTATATATTTATATTTTAATTTTCTATACACCACAAAGTTTTGAAAATATTTTAACTCTCTTTGAGCTGTTTCCGGACATTGTCATTTTTTAATTTTTTTAGTTTTTTTTTCTATAAATATCAATAAAATTTTATTTGTTGGGTAAAAAGCGTGAAAATTTAATGGAAGGCTCCTGATATATTGTTACAATAGCGTTGAAAAATATTAAAAATACATAGCCACAATTTTTTTTTATAAGCATTTGAAGTTCAAATGTTGACAAAATGTTTGGATAAATATATAGTTTTTTTTTGTTAGGAAGGATTTTACTTAGAAAGTTGGATTATTTTTGTGTTGGAAATTATAGGTTAATAATATGCCTCTGCACCACCAGAAATTGGACCCAATTTACGCCACTGGTATTCAGAATACGTATTTAAATACTTGTTATCATTAGTATTTAAAATACGTATTCAAATACTTCCTTTTAAAAGTATTTGAATATAAATACAAATACTTTTTAAAAGTATTCAAAATACTTAAAAAATACTTTTTTTTAGTTCAATAAATGTCATATTGAAA
Organism: Macrosiphum euphorbiae; assembly: GCA_949089665.1. Classification (NCBI taxonomy): domain Eukaryota; kingdom Metazoa; phylum Arthropoda; class Insecta; order Hemiptera; family Aphididae; genus Macrosiphum; species Macrosiphum euphorbiae. The sequence goes on from CARXXK010000003.1 coordinate 76,637,664, forward strand.
TGTTAATTTTATTAATAAATAATAATTATTATATATAATTAAACACTATATGCAAATATATAGGTATTTAAACTTATTTATAAACGTTTCAATAACTTAATAATACTTTAGTAAGTACAAGCAGATATAAGATAATAGTCAATAGATAATTATTAATTAATTACTTAATGCTACGGTAGAGAGGAGCAGACGGGGGTTTCAGTCATTCTGTTATCACTTATCTGATTGTGTTTTGGGGAAACCTTATTTATAAATTCTCATTAAGACAGTCATTAGTCAAAACTATTATCATTATAGAATAATAGAATAATATTTTAGAAACAAAATTTAAAAAAGTATATTACGAAAAATTTGTAATTATTGAAATTTCGAGTTGAACACTAGAATAAAAGTATTTAGTATTCTCGAATAAAAATACAAAAAAAAAGTATTTTTAAAGTATTTAAAAATACACGGGTCGAAAGTATTTGAAAAGTATTTAAAATACAAAAAAAGTATTTAAATACTAGTATTTAAATACAAGTATTCGAATACTTAACAATACTGTATATATATATAATATTATATTATACCATTAGGTAACTAAACATTAGTATGTGTTTAAAACTATTTATTTTTTTTTGTATCTAAATTTTATCAAAATTGAATTACAAAAACAAAATTATTCCCTAGGTCCATATGTACGTGCTGCTGGAATCTTAACACTATTTTTAATATTATTATTATTATTATCATTAATAATATTAATAATAGTATTTGCTTTTGTATTAAGTAAAGAAATACGCTTAATTGACCCTGAGTTGTCCCATGTATTGTCTACAATCGGTTTGATTTGCACTGGTTGGAAAAAATTCGCAGCATCTTTAGCTGATTCCTATGACAAAGAAATTCGTGTACGTATTGGTTGTAATTATTTTTATTAAATTCATGAAAGTTAACAACTAACTATAACTAATATAATATCTTATTTGATTTAGGAATACAAAACGTCTTGTAATGCTTGTCGAAAAGGTGAAATCGACAGTTTAAAAGGAACCGTTGAAAACCAAAAAATAGAAAAAAATAGAACTGAAGCTGAAAAACACGTATTACAAGCACGTATTACAAAATGGGAGAATTTTCTATTTCAAGCTTTTGAACCGTGAATTCAAGCCTACAAAGAGGTATTTTATTGTAAAAAAAGTCTTATTATAATATAGTATCTATAATATTTTATCCATTCAAAGGTAAAAAGACGTTTGGATTATCATGTGGCTTTGGCTGACCTGACACACACGGTACAACCATAGGCGGTACTACGGGGGTGGCAGAGTAGGCAACTGCCCCTCCTGCGAACCGTACCTGTATTAATACATAATCCCTTAAATCTCGGTTTCCTAACTCTAAAAATATATAAATTTGTTTTTTTAAATACGAAATTTGTTCCAAAATATCTGTGAATGATAACACACACTTAAAAAATTTTCTATTATTTAATCTATTCTGTGATTTTATTATCAACGAATTCTGATAAGGTGATGTGCGTCAAAATGTTACAACATTGCGATAGATAAGAAAAGATTCGAATTGTTAAATTTGTTCAATTTTTTTAGTTTTTTTTTTCTATAAATATCAATAAAGTTTTATCTGTTGCGCCAAAAAGTGTAAAAATTTAATACAAGGTTCCTGATATATTGTTACAGTAGCAATTGAAAAATATTACAAATACATAGGCACAGTTTTTTTTTATAAGCATTTAAAGATCAAATTTTGACAATTTTATCAAAATCTCGAAAATTATCAATCATTGTAATTAATAAATTATAAAATGTTCAGTTTTTATAGCTAAAGATTGCAAATTTAAAACAAAGGTTCTCATAAATAGTTCATACTGTAACCAAAAAATCTAAAAAATATATGAACACAGTTATTTTTTACAGACATTTTAAATTCAAATTTGGACGAAATTACATATTAAAATCAATATTAACGAACTTTGTTTTTGTTGTAATTTAAAAATATTATTCGGGGATATATGAAACTGAAAAATCAAAATATTATGGCCTATCCATACAATCTACCATAGTATAAGGAATAACAATTATGCTCATGATAAGACTGTGCATATTTTAAAGAATTTATTCATAAATTCCATATAATTTTATATTTTAATACCATAGAAAAGTATATAATATGTCTTATACCTAGACTGACATACCGTCTCCGCTCAGAATCATTTTTCTAATACAATGATATAAATTTTACATGTAAAATCATAGGCTGCTCTGTATAGGCAATTCGAAGTACACGCACCGCTCAAACTCGCATTAATTACTCAATATAGGCAACCCGCAACACATATAAACTCGTCGCACGCCACCCGATCCGACACGTGACCGACATATATTTTACGCCTTCTCCTTAAAATGCATTACCTCCCCTTTTATTTACCCTTTAAAAAAAAATAATAATATTCTGATGTACATTTGTTTCGACTATATCGAACACTTGTCCGACATATATTTTACCCCTTCCTAAACAAATATATTACCCCTTCTTATTTTCCCTTTAAAAATAAAAATATATAATATTCTGATGTAAATATGTATCGACTATATCATACATACAATACATACATGCTCATAATATCATATAAGGTAACAACATAACACATATCTAAAAATATTATGCCATTTTCAGATTATAATCCCATTCGAATAAACATCTCGCTAAAGCATACACCGCGATGTATCTCAAATATATTATAATATAGTTTACATATTATATAGGTACATACTTACATAATTTATATCCAAACAATAATTATATACTCATAATTATCACAAACTCCTGAACATATTACACAATTTACATAATATATACGATACTTAGGTATATTTATACATATAAATATGATATGACCAAACACTTAAAAACTATAATATACTATGAAACACACGATACCATACGGTACTCATCAGTTTTCATTCTGAACACACGCTCAACATATATATATATACCTTATCATACATACAAGCATGCATACACACACACACACACACACACACACACACACACACACACACACACACACACTCACAGCCACCCAGTCCTTTATTCATTCAATTACATAATATGAACTCTCATACACATACATATATACATACATACATACATACATACATACATACATACATACAAACATACATAAAAATATAGTATACAGTTTTCTTATTATATAATTACATACGAAAAAAAAAAACGAATCGCTAAAGCATACGTTATACACCGGAATGTATCTCAAACACACACATACATAAACTTGTAAAAATTATATTTTTCAAAATATACACGTTGAAGTATAGAGATATTCGCAGACATTCCTCTACCTGACAACATACAGAAATATATATAATATACGGGCAACCGTTTACTGCAGATGTCGATGAGTTTCGTTCATCCCGTTCTCTAGCACATACATGCACATACACTCATATAACCATAGGTTAGTTCATACATATTTAGATACTCACATATTATATACATATTTAAATAATATTCTGAGCACCTTTTACAGGGAAGTTTCATCAGTAAGCGTTGTATTCCACCGTGTAACACAACATTTCAAAAAGTAATATTACATTCATTATAACAAATACCTAAACATACTATAAAACTTACATATTATTATTGTATTATATATTATCATTTATTCCCATACATGGCACATATATACAGAATTCATACATAAATAGGTACTTTCATATTATATACACCATCACACACATCTAATCTTGTTATACAACTTACATATCAATATAAGACACTTCGTTACATATAGACACACTCACACATGAAATACATACTTTAAAATACTTACTCACATTCACATAGATACATTTAAACATTCCAATACATCCACCCTAAAAAGTATTTTCAAAAGTACAACATCGCTCATCAATTGGTTGTACCTACTACTACAAAATTGTTATGCCCAATAATCATCTATACTCTGTCCAGCGAGAGAACGCGCCGCGCACCGACCAAAACTGGTTCCCCCACACAACACTCTGCCATAGGGGAACCGGTTTCGATAGCAAGGAGACGCGGGGAAATGCGCAGAATCGGCGCGTTCTCTCGCTGGACAGAGTATAGATAGTTCAATTCTATTATATGAGACCATCGTACCTAAGCTTATAAACACGCATATTATAGAAAAATATCTCAATTAAAATAGATAGATCTACCTATATTTTATTCAGCTCAGAGGATTACTCAACAACATACACAATATTATATATTTATGACACACAATATTATATATTTATGTAACTAGTAGGTACCTATATACACTATACAGACTAAGGAGAATAGAGGATATCGACTCTGAGGGTCTTAGACGTCGTCTTCGAGATAGTTTGATCACTAAATGCAAAAATAAAACTATCATATTTTGACTTCACCGTTGATACAGTACATTTCATGTTAGAAATAATACAACATTTATTTTATTAAATTTGAATTAAACACAAATATGCTTATGCATCCTTACTTTTCATTTTAACCATATCCACTAGTCTATATTATAATTACCTAAACTCGCCTTATATTATATATTAAGGAATTATTATTTCCAAAATATTTACTTTTTAGTATAGAGTTGTATATAGTATATATTATTAGATATCACACCATATAACCACAGAATAGATTAAATCTTACATATCACTACCGACATAGGTATACATATTATAACTGAAAAACACAAGCGTTTCCAGTCACCGTCACCACCAACGAAAACCCATTCGACTCGAGCAAAACGTATATTATATGAAAACGCATGGAACTTACATATCACTCAAGTGACCGACACATATTATATTTTATCAGCGCATACTTACAACAGTCATATCACTTGTATAATATATGTATTTTACCGTGTGTATACACACACACACACACACACACACACAGGCATATCACCTCCGCTATATATCATTGTATAAGTTATAATATCGGAAAATTAAGAACTATTAACAATATCTCTCATTTCAGTAGATAGGTACTTTATGCGGTTTATTACAAAAATCTCGAAATAGGTACCTACACAATAATTAAAGTTACATCTGTAGTTATATAGTAACATCTTTATCAATAAAACATTTATAAATCTTCATGTTATTAGTCATTTTCCATACAGACTCATGTCTATATGTATACCTATGTCGGTAGTGATATGTAAGATTTAATCTATTCTGTGGTTATATGGTGTGATATCTAATAATATATACTATATACAACTCTATACTAAAAAGTAAATATTTTGGAAATAATAATTCCTTAATATTATTATATAATATAAGGCGAGTTTAGGTAAATATAATATAGACTAGTGGATAATATGGTTAAAATGAAAAGTTAGGATGCATAAGCATATTTGTGTTTAATTCAAATTTAATAAAATAAATGTTGTATTATTTCTAACATGAAATGTACTGTATCAACGGTGAAGTAAAAATATGATAGTTTTATTTTTGCATTTAGTGATCAAACTATCTCGAAGACGACGTCTAAGACCCTCAGAGTCGATATCCTCTATTCTCCTTAGTCTGTATAGTGTATATAGGTACCTACTAGTTACATAAATATATAATATTGTGTGTCATAAATATATAATTTTGTGTATGTTGTTGAGTAATCCTCTGAGCTGAATAAAATATAGGTAGATCTATCTATTTTAATTGAGATATTTTTCTATAATATGCGTGTTTATAAGCTTAGGTACGATGGTCTCATATAATAGAATTTAACTAACCTAACCTAACCTATTATTGGGCATAACAATTTTGTAGTAGTAGGTACAACCAATTGATGAGCGATGTTGTACTTTTGAAAATACTTTTTAGGATGGATGTATTGGAATGTTTAAATGTATCTATGTGAATGTGAGTAAGTATTTTAAAGTATGTATTTCATGTGTGAGTGTGTCTATATGTAACGAAGTGTCTTATATTGATATGTAAGTTGTATAACAAGATTAGATGTGTGTGATGGTGTATATAATATGAAAGTACCTATTTATGTATGAATTCTGTATATATGTGCCATGTATGGGAATAAATGATAATATATAATACAATAATAATATGTAAGTTTTATAGTATGTTTAGGTGTTTGTTATAATGAATGTAATATTACTTTTTGAAATGTTGTGTTACACGGTGGAATACAACGCTTAAACTGATGAAACTTCCCTGTAAAAGGTGCTCAGAATATTATTTAAATATGTATATAATATGTGAGTATCTAAATATGTATGAACTAACCTATGGTTATATGAGTGTATGTGCATGTATGTGCTAGAGAACGGGATGAACGAAACTCATCGACATCTGCAGTAAACGGTTGCCCGTATATTATATATATTTCTGTATGTTGTCAGGTAGAGGAATGTCTGCGAATATCTCTATACTTCAACGTGTATATTTTGAAAAATATAATTTTTACAAGTTTATGTATGTGTGTGTTTGAGATACATTCCGGTGTATAACGTATGCTTTAGCGATTCGTTTTTTTTTTTCGTATGTAATTATATAATAAGAAAACTGTATACTATATTTTTATGTATGTTTGTATGTATGTATGTATGTATGTATGTATGTATGTATGTATGTATGTATGTATGTATATATGTATGTGTATGAGAGTTCATATGTAATTGAATGAATAAAGGACTGGGTGGCTGTGAGTGTGTGTGTGTGTGTGTATGCATGCTTGTATGTATGATAAGGTATATATATATACGTTGAGCGTGTGTTCAGAATGAAAACTGATGAGTACCGTATGGTATCGTGTGTTTCATAGTATATTATAGTTTTTAAGTGTTTGGTCATATCATATTTATATGTATAAATATACCTAAGTATCGTATATATTATGTAAATTGTGTAATATGTTCAGGAGTTTGTGATAATGATGAGTATATAATTATTGTTTGGATATAAATTATGTAAGTATGTACCTATATATGTAAACTATATTATAATATATTTGAGATACATCGCGGTGTATGCTTTAGCGAGATGTTTATTCGAATGGGATTATAATCTGAAAATGGCATAATATTTTTAGATATGTGTTATGTTGTTACCTTATATGATATTATGAGCATGTATGTATTGTATGTATGATATAGTCGATACATATTTACATCAGAATATTATATATTTTTATTTTTAAAGGGAAAATAAGAAGGGGTAATATATTTGTTTAGGAAGGGGTAAAATATATGTCGGACAAGTGTTCGATATAGTCGAAACAAATGTACATCAGAATATTATTATTTTTTTTTAAAGGGTAAATAAAAGGGGAGGTAATGCATTTTAAGGAGAAGGCGTAAAATATATGTCGGTCACGTGTCGGATCGGGTGGCGTGCGACGAGTTTATATGTGTTGCGGGTTGCCTATATTGAGTAATTAATGCAAGTTTGAGCGGTGCGTGTACTTCGAATTGCCTATACAGAGCAGCCTATGATTTTACATGTAAAATTTAAGGGGGCGGTGCTGCTGAACATACCAAATCATACTACTAACTGGATCGTTGAAAATGTTCTGAAGTCATGTAGCAGATGAACAGGAAAAGACAATTTTTAAAAAATGCATGTTAGATCTGCAAGCATTAGCCGCGAAAGCATAAATAATGCTTGTAAATCTATCATAAAATTTTCTTTTAATTTAAATTTAATTATAACTTTCCAAATTCCGTTTATTATTATTTAGTACTTATAGGTACACAATTAAGTTTTTTAAGTTTTTAGAAAAAAATATCTGATTTTTAACATATTATTCATTTTATACGATCCAGTTTACCATGGTTTTATGTTGTATAAACTTGAATCGTGCACAGAAGCGGACTGACCAGGTGCATGGGGGTGTGGTCTAGCCGAATTTCTTGCAGCGGAAAATTACAAAATTGAAAAATAAATAAATAAATTGGATATACGTTACATTTATAACGTTATATGTTGTATTAATGTATTAAAATGTATATAATAATAAAATTTGTATAAAATAATTTGATCGAAGTTGTCGTTTAGTATTTGCTAATTTAGATTTTGGTCTTTGATTTACAGATAGGTACAATCAACTAAATTTTAACTATAAATATGAATAATGTCATACTTGAAATACATTTTAGGATATAATAGAATGAACATATTATAGTGTAAATTTCAAGTATCTACGGTTTTTGTATGAGAATTCGTTAATTTACGGACATTATGAGACTTTAAACGCTAGTAAAAATGTTATTTGACTTTCTCGTAAAGTCTTTTTTTATGTTAAATGTAGGAAAACTTAAGGGGAATCTTGTATTACACTTTCAAAGCTTAGATATAAATAGAAAAATGTTATGAATTTCTAACTCGAAATAATTTGCCAATTTTTGTGATTTTAATGATTTTTACAACATTTATAAAAAATTTATAAATATCTCAAAGAGTCAAAATAGGTATATTGAAAATGTTATCATGAGAAATAAGGTCATGCAAAAATTGTACATTTTCGTGATTTGTACGTATTTTGTCAAAATTCGAACTTACATGCTCATAAAAAAAATTGTGATTGTATTTTAAATATTTTTCAACTGCCATTGTAAAAATATAATATTAAGAGCCTTTTATTACGTTTTCACCTTTTTTGACCCAACAAATAAAATTTGATTGACATTTATAGAAAAAAAAAAAAAATAAAAAAAGTAATTTATTCAATTTGTTCATCGTTTGGTTAGTGGTTCCATAATGTTCACTACTTATGAGGAACCTTATATTCAATTTACAATCCTTTGTATGAAAATGATACAATTTATCAATTTTTAATTACATAATTATTTGGACATTTTTCAAGATTTTGACGAATTTCGTAAAAATTTGTTCTTACAAAAAAATTGTGGCTATGTTTCTTTGATAAGTAACAATTACAGCTAAAGAGAAATCTTGTATTATATTTTCAATCTTTATGACACAACAAAAATTGTAATTAACATTTCTAGAAAAAAAACTAAAGATTACTTAAGGCACGAATTAGTTTTCAAAGATTTCAAAGTATTTTGACAAAATTCATCATAATTCAAATTAACGCGTTAAGCGTAGTTTGGATGAGAGAATAGTTTGCTGAAAACGACACGTAAGTCACGGCGCACATTGGGCCAAATTACTATTTTAGGTGGACAAAACTCATTAAATTTCGTAAAGCAAAAACTGATAAATGTTTGAAAATAGTATATCTTAATAGTATACATGATAAGAATAGCAGCGTTCGATAGCAATAATTACAGGAAATTGGTCTGATATAGGTCATTAACCACTAGTCAGTCGTTACGTCTCGTCTATGCTTGCGTTCTTTCTATAAAATAGTAAATATAAAATAATTATACTGTACTATTCGTGACACCTATAATTTTTTTATAAACATAGTTATATTATGTAAAATATATCTTCTTCTTTTTTTAAAATAAAGTACATAGAATTAATTTTTTTTTAAATTAAGTCTATATAATTTATTATATTAATATTATTTACTTATTGCTTATATCATCATGAAAAATAAAAATAATAAGAGTTAGATTAATTTTGTTGTATAGTTTTAAGTACCCATATATTACATACATGTTTGTTATTTAAATATTAAATAATATGTAATATGAATTTAATTATTTTACTTAATATACACCGAGACTTGGGAAAATGGATGTCGTTATGCTGTACAGTAGGCTACAAGTGGGAAAATGTACAATGGATTGTTTAAACTTGAATTAAATGATATAATATCATTAACCTAAGAACGTATTTCTAAATCTGATTTAAAATAATTAATATTTATATCAAAATATCAAAATGTAGATTATTTAGTTATTTATCTTATAAATTATAAAAACTATATACCATGATTTTTCTAAAAAAATGTGATTTGTCAAATAGTTATCGATTAACTTTCATATTCTTCTAATATTAATTCATTTTTAATGCTGTCTACGGTCGATTAAGCCAACGCCCATAATTATTAGTGAAGGTTTTTTTCTTACATTCTTATAAAGCAGTGTTCTCAAACATACAGTCCACGAACCCTTTCTATGTGGCCCACAATAAAAATATATTTTGAACAAAAATATAAAAAGAATTGTTAATATTGTTAAAATTGTAATAATATTATCTAACGTTCATATTTTATTTTATTTACTTGTTCGGAAATCCCATTATACTCGATAAAATCAAATCTTATATTAAAATCAAAAAAAAAAAAAGAAAAGATGTCAAGTTTCAAGTGCAGCTCAAAAATAAAAATTATCAAATATTCAAGCTATTTTTAAATTTTAATTATAATTTTTTTTTTAAGTTAATGTTCATTATATTTTTTCAATGATAATTTTGTAGTAATAATAAGTAAATAAATGGATTTTGTATGTATTTTTGCCTTTATTTTGTCTTTAGTTTCTAGTGTATAAGTATAAAAATGACACTTAAAATTTGGACCGCGAATTTTTTTTTGGAAAAATATATGGCCCGTAGGTAATTTGAGTTTGAGATCACTGTTATAAAGGATGCCAAAACTTAAAAAAAATATTAAGCCGCATCAAATCCAAAACTGGAATGACAAAAACAGTTCATCAACACATTCAAACACATGCTGTTCTACCTGCACCTCACAGAAGTGGACATGACGCGTTACGCTCAAACCCAAAAGAAAAACCCTCATTTTCTGAAGCTATAGCGAACACTCCATCATCCGATCAACCTCGGCAAATCGTCACTAATTTCCTAATTTAAATACCTATTTTATAATAATATTGACATTTTTAAGTCTGAAAAAAACATAAATTGTTTTTTCTTAAAAACCAAAACTATTTTATTAAGTTCATACATTTTATAAACGAAATTTAATTTTATCAAAAAAAACTTACGATGCAGTGTACCTAGGTCAAAAATGTTGGGAAACTACTTATTAGTATAAATATACACCTACAGTTTACGGGCAATAGTGAATGGTACCTATGCATTCGACAATTTGTACGATGTATAATGTATATTACCGGTTATTGAATATGTTTTAATATTGTTTAACATAAGAATTATTGAGTTATTAAAACCTATAAAGGCTTATAAAAATAAACTATTATGGTGTTTTCTTGCTCAGCCTAACACTTTAGAAATTGTTTATCGTATCTTCTGTAACATATTAAAACTATATATAGGTATATATACTTATAAATATATGAAATTTTATCAAAACTCGAAAAGAATAGTTATTAAATAAATATTTCAAATAAAATAAATGAGTCATTTAATGCAGGCATTACATTTGTACAACAAAAACATTATCGTTTAAGCAAATAAAATATTGTGTGACATTTAACGATGTTTATGAAATTATCTTATGTGTTTGTGATTAATCAAGCTTAATTATGAAATTAAAATTGTTATCTATACTAATACTATTAATTGTAAGAAATATACCAATTATTAAAATTTACTTTTATTTGAAAGTTTTACTTAACAATAAAATATATCTTACTTCAACCGGTGGAAGACATTAGCGCAAAAATGATTTAAGGGGAAAAAAAAGTCGTATCATAGAAAGAGCCAAAATCCTAGGTACCTGTGTTCCATGGTTAATTTAATAGAATATATTAAATAACAGATAAATAACAGATATTAAATTTAGAACTAGGTATATCGTTAAAAAACTCTAAACGTCAAATCGACAAATTTATTATCTGATTACAATAGATTATATGATCGGAAAAATCAACTGGTTTATTAAAATTATATTTTTTGTACGTATATTATATTTTAACAATTTATTATTGAATATTTTTTTTAGATCCAAAAAATCAACCGATTTATTAAAATCATAATTATTTACTATTATAATATAATATATTTATAATATATATACATATATATATTTACCGACAGTTTTTTTATATATTCGGAGTTTTTAAATAACTAGGTACTTATATAAAATATTAATTTTGGGTGATGATTTAAATATTCAGTCAGCTTCCCTCCTCTAACGTGTAATGTGCACCAAAGTACATTAATGGATAGTACGTCCTATAGTAAAACCAAAAATGAGTGTGAAGAATGGAATAATATAGGTTCGGTAATTTGGTTTGGTTTGGTTTAAATCCATCAATTTGGAAATGATTGAAAAATATTAAAACGAAATTGGGGCTAAAAAGCCATTGATTGAAAATTGTATTATATGTGATACATATGTAACCGTGTACCTACATCCCATATAATGCAAACTCGATTAAAAAATCTATACCAAGAATTTACTAGGGGAGAAATTGAGTGTTGCCTAACCTAACCTATTATATTACCTTTATTACCTATTATATAATCAGAGGCAGATTTCCCATTAGGCAGTGAAGACAGCTTTCTGTCGTGCTTTATAAAATACATCAAACGTATAAAAATAAATGCTAAATAAATTAATTTATTAAAAATAATTCTATAGTAATGAATTTATTAAATATTATTGTATATAGGTATTATATTATTTTAACGAAGATCTATGGTACATCTATTTTGATTCATTAAAATATGTAGTTATATCCACAGACAACAGACCTACAGTTGTGACTTGTAGTCAGCGTCGTGATCACCGTCTTCGACGTCTCTGGGTAAGAAATCCCTTTAATGTGACTAAAAATAGTCCATGACAAAATCCAATAAATTATAATACCATTAAAATCGGGAGCTTCCATACTTTTAAGCCACAACATTTTCTAGACGGCTAGACCCAGGGACTAAGTAGATAACGGATTTGCATTTCCGTAATTTCATAACTGTTGATTATAATTTTTACTATAATTCTATGCTAAAAAAAAGTCTTATCCTAGAAATATTTTATACTGTTAATATCGGTAATCGGAAAAAAAAATCCCGAAAAAAATGAATGAAAATATATCAAAATTGAAGTATAAATATGTTAAAATTGTATTGAAAAAAGGTGCTCTGCTGGGTAAACGGACGTTTCGCCCCCGCCGTTTCGTCCCTGTCAAAAAAACCAGTACACTGACGTTTCGTCCCCGGCAATTATTGAGATAGGACGTTTCGTCCCTGAGAGTTATTACTTATTAGCCATAGGACGTTTGGTCCCCGGTATACTTAGATAATCTAAATAGTAAATACATTAATTTTTAATGAACAATTTAATATTAAATGACAATACTACAAAATATACAAATACATAATCAATATTCATACAATATAATTACAAATAGTCAAGATTTAAATACATCACAATATTGTATTAAGTCAACACTAATTGTAGTAAAAATTAATAAATTAAAATTAAATATTATAATATTAAGATAAATTATATATTTGATTTTAGGTTACTTTCCAATCGGACAAGATATTGAAGTTGAAAATCGAAGCATTATTTCGACTACTTATCGTGACACAGACACAAAAAAAAAAATAAAAAAAAAACACACATCATTGTAAAATCAATACATTCATCGTTCCACTCAGAATCTAAAATACATTTAAGTTACATAAAAAATCATATAAAATCATGAAAAATAGAAAGGAATTTACATAACTATATAGTATATATAGTGTATATATTATAATATGTATATTTAATTTAATTTATTTATTTTATTTTATATAAATTCTTAGATTATTTAATTTCCCTTTAATTGCCCTATAAACATTACCTACTTAACATTTTTTACATCACATTTTATTTTCTTACAGAAGCATAAATTTGAATAAATCAAATTGTGTTTAGTGACGATACTGTCGTTATAGGTCTGACTCGGTAATCGGGAAAAAAAGTCCCGAAAAAAATGAATTAAAATATATCAAAATTTAAGTATAAATATGTTAAAATTATTATAAAAAATAAATTAAAGTTACATAAAAAATCATATAATTTCATAAAAAATAGAAGGGGCTTACATACCTAAATACTATAATATCTAGTGGTATATATTATAATAGGTATATATATATTTAATTTTCAAGTTTCTTAATGAAGATCATATTTTTGGCTTTTGCTATAATTTGCTATTTAGTTTTAGGGTAATAATAATATCTAATACCTATTATATCAAATTGTATAGATAAATATAACAATTTTCATATTATAAATTATTCATCATAAATTGAAAGATAATTTTTAAAAAATGTTAGTTTGTTATAATAGGAATTCATTCTGTATGGTTTTTTAAATATAGTAGACTAATAAATATATTCGAAATTACTATAGATACTTATAACTTGAACTTTGATTAGGAACGTAATGTAATGTAATATAAATACAAAATGTTCTTGTTATAATAATAGGTTATATAACCTATAAACAGGCATTTTTAACAGGAGTAAGTCATAAAATAAGAAAGAGGTCAAGAGGTGTACCTAATTATAATATTACATTTTTATAACATTATGATTGTAATAAATTATATTGGTACTATAATTGTATTTATTATTCACTATTGTATTCAGGGGCGGATTGGCGAATTTTTTCGGCCCGGGAAATATGGATCAAACCGGCCCTGCACCGCAAAGGTAACCCCCCACCAAAAAACAAATTGTCATCATTTTACTCACATTTCAAAATTTGTTTAGTTTCACCCATAAATTAGTAAAATATATAAAAGGTACCTATAATTAAAGTTATAACAGTTTAGGGTTAGTCAGATAAGGTTAACCTGTTCAGACTGTTCTAACTCGAACTTGAAGTTTGATCTTATTACATTTTAGATTCTGAGCGATGTGATGAATGTATTGATTTTACAATGATTTGTTTTTTTTTAATTTTTTAATTTTAATTTAATTTTTTATTTTTGCGTCTGTCATCAAATTTTAGGACAGTAAAAATAGTAAATACTTAGATTTTCTTCAACTAGATTCACTTTTCTGATAGGAAAGTTAATCTAGTTGGTACTTTGGGGGGTCAAAAATAAAAATGTCCTGGTGGTTTTCAAAAGTGCCGAGAAAAACAAAAGAAAAATTAAGTAAATCGGGGAATTTTTACGCAAAATCTGTTTTCGAGAAAATCGATTTTGGTTTTTGAAGCAACTCCAAAATAAATATGATCATATAGGTACACGAAATTTTGACCGAATGTTTATATTAGTATTTTCTATACACCATAACATTTTGACTTACTTTGAGCTGTTTACGGACATTTTCACTTTTTTTTTCTACAAATATCAATAAAATTGTATTTGTTGGTTAAAAAGCTTGAAAATGTAATAAAAAGCTCCTAGTATATTGTTTCAAAGGCAGATGAAAAAAATTAAAAATCCAGTCACAATTTTTTTTCTATAAGCATTTAAAGTTCAAATATTGACAAAATACGTAAAAATGACGAAAGTTTGCAAATTATTTTGAGTTATAAATTCGTAAACAAATTTTAAAACCCATTTTTAATACAAAATTTCTCATAAGTTTGTCTACCTTTATAAAAAAAAAAAATGTTAACAAGAAAGTCAAATTATATTTTTATGACCTTCTGAAATTCAAATTTTTACAACATTTGATAATCACTCGATTTCTCAAGTAATGATTTTCTTATTTTGTTGTGATTAAAAAACGAATGACTGTAAAATGTAGATACTTGAAAATTTCACTGAATATTTATATTAGCATTTTGTATACACCATACAATTTTGAGAATAGTTATCTCTTTTTGATGTTTTAACGGACCATTTCAAATTTTAATTTTTTTTTCTATAAATACCAAAAAAATTGTATTTTTGGGCCAAAAAGCCTGAAAATTGAATATAAGGCTCCTGATATATTGTTACAATATCAGTTGAAAAATATTAAATATACATAGCCATACATTTTTTTTATAAGCAATTAAAGCTCGAATTTTGACAAGATTTATCAAAATTTAATAATTATTTTGTTGTTAAAAATTTATAAAATGTTCAACATGTATAGCTATAGCCTATAAGGATTGAAAATTTAAAACAATTTTAAGGGTAAATAGGTTCCATTAACCGTTTTTTCTTTTTTTCTCGTACCTTTTCAGCTCCACCCTTCTTTCGTTTTTCACCAGCATCACACATAATTTAAATCGCAAAGTTCAATTGAATTTGTATACTAAACACAATTCTGTAAGTACAGTAACTCGTTTGTGTAAAATGTTCAAAATAAAAAAAAAATACAAATAATGATAAGATAAGGTTATTAATGTTATCACGTAACTAAATTCTACCATAGAGTATAAAATATAAATACTAAAATACCAATACCACAGATTTTTAAATAATACATTAGCATGAATTGGAGGGATAATAGTGTAAATACCAAAATTCCTACTATGAATTGCAATAGTTTAAGATATTGAAAATAATACCTTCGTAGGTATTTTATTTTTAATATATTTTATGCTTAATTTATAAAAAATTAATTTTTTTTGTAATTATATTGTAATAATTATAGCGGCCCTGCAGGCCCTCACAAGAACCGGCCCATCGGGAAGATTCCCGATTTCCCGATAGGCCAATCCGCCCCTGATCATAGTCCATACTCCATAGATATATATAATAGTGTACTTTAGAAGTTTCAAGTAGGTACCCACGAATAATATTACAAAATCACAACAAAATAACTAATAAATAGTTATTCTAGGTTTTTGGATTCTGAGTGGAACGATGAATGTATTGATTTTACAATGATGTGTGTTTTTTTTTTATTTTATTTTATTTTTTTTATTTTTTTGTGTTTGTCATCACGTTTTAGGACAGTAAAAGTGCTTGGATTGTTTTCAACAGTATCTTTTCTGATAGGATAGTGAATCGAGTTGGTACTTTGGTTAGGTACATTACATTTTTACTGGTTGTTTATATTTGCATTTTCTATACACGATAACATTTTCAAAATATTTTGATTTATTTTTAACTGTTTAGGGACATAAAAACTTAGTTATTTTGTTGTGATTATATAATATTATTCGTGGGTACCTACTTGAAACTTCTAAAGTGTAATATTAATTGAAAGTGGGTCATTCGTAATTGAATTATAATATAATTTATTATACGTTAAACACTCTGCATCATGGTACCAAATATTTGCATTATTTTATGCTTCCCCATTAATCTATACTGTAAAAAATATATACATTGATAAAAACGTGTACCTAAACACACAAACGATGTAGTGACTTTAAAAATTAAAAATATTGATTGTAAAAATAATACTTATTATTGTTGGATAGATATTTTTTTGTCAAAATTGACTTTATATGAACGTTTATATCAAAAATATTAAAAACCATGGATGTTTGAAGCTACCGCAGATGGTACTCTCCAGACATCCAGCGAAACACCCACCTTCGTAAGTAGAAAATTCATTACTCATCCCCCCCATCTCGACTACGAGGCAAGTCACCTAAGGGGTGACATGGCTGGGTCTCGCACCGAAGCGAAGGACTCCCACATCATGACAGACCGTGGCAATCGCAGTCAACGCAAACGCAGATCCACACCTCCAAACAACACCGTAAAGAAAGGACACAACCAAACATTCTCACCACCTTCCATATCGCAAACTATCCCAGGCATCGCACCAATAAGCCAACGCTATTCTCCAACTTCGCCTTCTGTTGCCGAAGAAACTTTATCAGAAGACTCATTTCGGTCGACAACCACAGAAGACGATGAAAGCAGTCATCAGTCCTCTACAAACGACCATCAGCCCATACCAAAAAGACTCCTGACGACAAAACCTGAGTACTCATGGCACACAATAGCCAAAAGTATTTATGAACTACCCGGACACGAATATGTAGAAGCATTGAAAAATATCTTTAAAAATAATATGTTTGGTTAGGTACAATAGGAGCTAATTTTGAGATTTGGGAAAGCCGAAGCCTAAAATCATACTATTATAACATTTTAGTAAATGTTTGGGAGGGCTGTTAAAGTTGTTGGTGAAGCTAGGCTACGGTTGGCCCTATTTTCGCATATGGATATGGTACGTAAAATTTTATAAGTCTCTTTGTGACAAGACTGTGTTAAAACTATAACTGACATCTAGTTTCTAGATTGTACGAAGAAATGAAAATCAGTAGATACGTGTTCGTTTATCACGGGGTTCGCATATCACGTTACTCGTTATTACTTATTTATTAACCTAGTATTTTATGCCAGTATTTTCAAAAATCAAGTTTTATTTAACAATAGGTAGTTAGGTAGTTTAAAAATGTCCAAAACATGCAATAGCTGTGTCCTCCGTCCATCATATTAATCAATATATAGGTACCTATAGGTACCTACCTATATTAAAATATTTGTATACCCGTGTTTAAATTATTTTTATCATGTTTATATACCCACTTATTTTTTAGTTTTTTATTACAAAAATTGTATTTTGTTTTATGAATTTTCAAAAATAATATAAAAATTTAGCTGCATATATTTAAGCATATTTTGAAAACGTTTACTGCATATTTCGATAATTTTTAGTGCAACAAGTCAAGTCCCTAACCTTAAATTTATTTATATACGAAAACTGCAAAAACTTTGTTTTAATCTATACATAAACACCCAATATTTCATAATTCTGGCTACGCCACTGTAGGTACTTATAATGCGTTATACGTCAACAACAAACCCTGATACTATCATAGTCCATACTCCATAGATATATAATAGTGTACTTTAGAAGTTTCAAGTAGGTACAAACGAATAATATTACAAAATCACAACTAAATAACTAATAAATAGTTATTCTAGGTTTTTGGATTCTGAGTGGAACGATGAATGTATTGATTTTACAATGATGTGTGTTTTTTTTTTATTTTATTTTTTTTTATTTTTTTTTTTTTTGTGTTTGTCATCACTAGGGGCCGGAATTATATTATTTTGCATATTTTTTTTGAGGCTATGCAGTCAGACGGGGGTTCGAAATCTTTACAAATCATGAAACCGGTTAATTAATGGCAACAGTTTTTTTAGCATATCTGAGAATATTTCAAGATAAAAGAATATTTCGTACAATAAAGAATATTTGAGAATATATCGATTAATTTTTATAGATATTCGATATTTTTTGTTGCAGTGGCGTACATAATATAAATTATGTGTCCGATAATAGTGATATGATATTGATACATTATATACGTATTATAACCATCGTAAGCATGCCTTAATTAGTAATGTACTGTAATATTCTGTAGTAGATAAGTGACTTATCTAAGATAACGATGCCCGACAAGAAATGGAATTATTACGACACTTTAAAAATATTTAGCTCCAGGCGTTCGATTATTACTACATGTACGGTACAACACTGCAGTGTCTCACCGTCAGACACCGTTCTACTCCGAAGAATTAAGTAGTCAAAAATCTCCCAGTCAGTCAGTACTTAAATGTAACACATTTTTTGACATAGAAACCATAGAAAACGATCTAATATTTATTAAGCCCTTTTTTTTGTTCTCGTAACATACATCAAAAGTTTGGAAAAATCTAATGTGTCTCTTGTTGATTCGATAAATCGAGAAAAATGGAAATAAAATAAAAATAAAAATTGATCAACTTCAACAAAAAAATAAAGGGCTCATCATTTTGAAAAACGTAGTTAAAGTTTTGAATGGAAATAATGAAGTTCAACTTAAAGACAATTTTTCACTTATAATAATTTTATAATTACTGATTTTCAAAATGCTTCCTTGACTTTAGTTGACATTGAACGTTCATTTAGCACTTATAAAAATATATTAACAGACCGTTGTACAAATATGACAACAGAACACATGCAGCAAAATATAGTTGTTAACTGTTTTCAAAAATTGTCGTAATTAAAAATACATTATTGTTATTAATATAATTTAATCAATTCTTTTTTAACATGTATTATTTTGCTAATTTTTGCATATTATTTTTTATCATATACTTGCATATTACTTTTTATCATATACCTACTTAATTATATCAGTTTTTTTTGTACTATTTTGCATATAAATGAATATTTTTATTTCAAGAGAATATATTCATAAAAAAGCACATTTTTCGCATATTTTATTATGATTTTTAAAGAATATTGGAAGAATATTTTCAACTTTTTTAGAGAATATTAGCATCTTATTTTGGCTATTTTAAAAGAATATAATTCCGGCCCCTAGTCATCACGTTTTAGGACAGTAAAAGTGCTTGGATTGTTTTCAACAGTATCTTTTCTGATAGGATAGTGAATCGAGTTGGTACTTTGGTTAGGTACATGACATTTTTACTGGTTGTTTATATTTGCATTTTCTATACACGATAACATTTTCAAAATATTTTGATTTATTTTTAACTGTTTAGGGACATAAAAACTTAGTTATTTTGTTGTGATTATATAATATTATTCGTGGGTACCTACTTGAAACTTCTAAAGTGTAATATTAATTGAAAGTGGTTCATTCGTAATTGAATTATAATATAATTTATTATACGTTAAACACTCTGCATCATGGTACCAAATATTTGCATTATTTTATGCTTCCCCATTAATCTATACTGTAAAAAATATATACATTGATAAAAACGTGTACCTAAACACACAAACGATGTAGTGACTTTAAAAATTAAAAATATTGATTGTAAAAATAATACTTATTATTGTTGGATAGATATTTTTTTGTCAAAATTGACTTTATATGAACGTTTATATCAAAAATATTAAAAACCATGGATGTTTGAAGCTACCGCAGATGGTACTCTCCAGACATCCAGCGAAACACCCACCTTCGTAAGTAGAAAATTCATTACTCATCCCCCCCATCTCGACTACGAGGCAAGTCACCTAAGGGGTGACATGGCTGGGTCTCGCACCGAAGCGAAGGACTCCCACATCATGACAGACCGTGGCAATCGCAGTCAACGCAAACGCAGATCCACACCTCCAAACAACACCGTAAAGAAAGGACACAACCAAACATTCTCACCACCTTCCATATCGCAAACTATCCCAGGCATCGCACCAATAAGCCAACGCTATTCTCCAACTTCGCCTTCTGTTGCCGAAGAAACTTTATCAGAAGACTCATTTCGGTCGACAACCACAGAAGACGATGAAAGCAGTCATCAGTCCTCTACAAACGACCATCAGCCCATACCAAAAAGACTCCTGACGACAAAACCTGAGTACTCATGGCACACAATAGCCAAAAGTATTTATGAACTACCCGGACACGAATATGTAGAAGCAAGTTCCGCCTCTAAACTCAACGAAATCAATCTGAACTGCCCCGACGAAGCCGATTTTCGCTCAGTATAATCTTTTCTCGCATCCATTCAAGGTAAAGTAGGGTTCCACACCCATGCACTTCCTAGCCAAAGCACACTAAAAATAGTCATCAAAGGCATTCCTCTTGATATCACAGATCAAAAATAATCGATGAACTCAAATCCAATGGTTTTGAACCAACATTTATCAGAGCTTTCTCAAAAAACGGCCACAAAATTCCTCTACATATGGTTACTCTTGCAAACTTCGAACAAGCTAAAGATATATCCCAAATATCTAAACTCTTCTTTATCAACGTCAAAATCGAGCTGTATCAATCAACTGGTCCAGCACAATGCTACAAATGAAAAAACTTCGGCCACTCCTCCCTCCAATGCGGCCACTCTTCAAGATGTGTCAAGCGTGGCGACACCCATGCTTTAAACTCGTGCATCAAACTTCTCGACGTCGCGCCCAAATGCTGCAACTGCGGTGGCGCTCACACCGCTAACTATCGCAGATGCCAATTCTCCATAAACCTTATGAAACAAAAAGAAGCCCAGTCCAGCAATTTTGTGTTTGAAAACGCATATTATTATAATTCATAATATAATATATTATAGACAATAAACAGATATATACAATTTTATATCACATCATTGCAGAGGCTAAAATATAATTTTTTTCGTACTACACATTTTATATTAAACAATAAACTTTTAGTTACCGCGAGGGGCTTTGGCACCCCACCAAAAAAAGTGTATTGAATCTATACACATAAACATAGAGCAATCAATTTCTATTTTTCTTTATCTACAGAGTATAGACTACATCGCAAGTTAACGATTTATGTCCGTATATTGGTACGATAATTAATTCGGTATTATACATATCTAATATTGCAACAAATGCACAGAACTATAATAATACAATACAATACCTATTATAGACAGTGAATTGCCAAATAAAAATCCCCGATTCTAAGAAAAACATCCCAGACTTCAATATTAGGTACATAATCACATGAAATTGATTGATTAAATGTTTTTTAAAAGCTAATTAATGTAATTACCACATTGTTAATATTTAATTATAAATAAACACAAGGTTTAGGAATAGCTATCATTAAAAAAATGATTGTATAATAAATAGTGTTCAAACATTAACAATAACATTATTTTGTTCTTGATTTGATACAACATAGGTAAATATGTTAATAGTTCTTTTAAAAAAATATAGGTAAATACATTCAGTAACTATTGTTTGATAATTATTTGAAATTTGTATTGATTATTCGAAATATTTTTATTTTGTAATATTTTAAATATTGTATCTATATAAGTAAAACTTGTAAAATCTATTCCTAATAATACGTAATAATTATTATTAATATTTAAAATTGTTATCTATCTATTTCCCAACGAAACATCAAATAGTTTTTCAATTAATGAAGAAAAAAGTGTAAAAAAAAAGCTAGTATGGTAGTTATTACAGGCCATTACACACTTTTTAATTTCGGATTCCACACTAAGTATTTCGTACTACACACAATTTTAGTCCCTGCATAATCGTCTCGAGCACTTAAATATTCCTAGGATCGTAAAATGTTCGTCTGTACCTATTTTTTTGAGTATCAACGCGTGTGGTCGTACGCAGGGCGTCGGATATTCGTACAATGTGTTTGGTAAAGGAGGGTCCGCAAGCCGTCTATATTATATTATTGTGTATAATGTATATTATTGTGCCGAAGGTCAAGTTCCTGGAATGCAATTTTAAAGAATAAACACAAGAAAATAAACCCGAATACCGAGAAGAGGGTGAATATAGCTGGGCCTTCGACCATATATTACAATACATACAATACCTTTTACAATTAATGGAATTTCACTCCCAACAATAATATAATATTATTCCTAAGACGGGACACATGGGGACCAGTTCTATAACGTTTTAGGTTGCTATAATAATAATTTATTATCGACCCTTGTCACACCTGTCGATGTAGCCGCCACCGCGACGCCACTTCGGTACCTATCGTTGACCCATCTATACATATGTTATATTGTATTTAGTCACAGACAGTTAAAAGAAACCAACATAATGCACCAAAAAAAAAAAAAAAACATTATAAATGGAAACGAAATGTTTTCATAAGAGGCAGCAGTAAATAATGTTATCGTATTTCAAGTGTAAAAGCATTCCAATGCTCCTATTGTGGCTAAGTACTGTATACGTATTTATAATTTCATTAAATACAAGAAAAAAATATACCCCTGAATATAACAATACCTACCTATATGTTACTTGTTCGTTATCGGTCAGCCATCGTCTGTAGAACTCAATGGCGCCTTTGGCCTCTCCCTGGGAATTTTTCACTGTATGTCTGCATCAACTATATAATATCATATGCTTATGGTATACGATATTAACGAATCGGGGAGAAAAAAGTCACACACTAGAAAAAACAAGTCCCGGTAAAAATGAATGAAAATATATCAAAATTTAAGTATAAATATGTTAAAATTGTATTGAAAAATACATTAAACTATTAAAGTTATATAAATAATCATAAATATCATAAAAAATGTTAATTACTTACTTAAATCACATATTAAAATATCATAAAATTAAATTTAATACAAGTCTAAAATAATGAAATGTAATACAATCAGGGGCGGATTGGGCCACCGGGAATTCGGGAGTTTTCCCGGTGGGCCGCTTTTTTCAAATAACTATGTATTCTTAAATTCCTATTAGGTACCAGCCCAGTAAATTTGCATTTTTTTTTCCGATTTTTCAGAATAAGATAATACGAATTGGATTGCGGACAGTATGCAATAGTAGGTATATCAGGTAGGCAATCTACCTACGGTGGATTGCTGACACAACAATGAGAGACAGAAAGCAAAAATATAGTATTTTTCGAAAAGCAAAAACAGCAAATGTAATATAGCGGGGTCACTAGTTAGGACAGTTAAAATCGAAAACAACCCTTGATATGTTATGTAAAACCACATTGGGTGATCTCTAGGTAACGACAAACTTCGGAAAAGTCTACTTTACTTGACATCCCGCGGAAGTAGAAAATAGAAAAAGTCAACCTGATTTGAGTAGTAAGCACTAAGCACTGTAATATCGAAAACTATGATTAAAATATTATTGAATAATAGGGAAGTAACATTACGTAGGTATTAAGGTAGGTATACAATAATTTTTATAATATTTAGCTGATTGGTGAGTACAGATAGTGAACGATAATTTGTTAGATTGTACTAAGACGGAGACAAAACATTTTACTCAATATTACATTACATAAAAATACTAAAGAAAAACAAGACTATACAATTTTTCTGGTTGTTTAGAATTGAAGTATAGGTACCTATACATAATAATGTTATTATGAATAAACCACGGTAAAACATTTTTTTAGAAAATAAAAAGATACACATACATTTTGGATGTTGATTCTGTTAATTTACCTATCAGGTATATTAAGTGGAACTGTGGAAGTAAATTATAAGCTTTTATTTAAGTCTAAAAACGCATTATTAAATATTATTGAATAGGTAATAACCTTTCTTATTAAATACAAAAATCATAACATTAGTAATTTAAATTATTCACTTTTACTGTGTTATATATAAGTACTTGGAGTTTGGACTATTATAAATGTGTAAACATAAACTGTTCAAAAATAAAAATAAATTTGATATCGATATGTATATACACTACGAATAAAGTTTTAAAAATTTCATATCACGCCAAACGTGTAGTTATGTTAAAATAGTAATACATAATAATATTATGTTGTGTAAAATTAAATATTTGGTAAATTGGTAAGTGGGCCGGTATACTTTGTATTTTCCCGTGCCGAAATCTCTCCCCAATCCACCCCTGGTTACTTATGCTATTAATTTATATTTTACAGCATCTACGAAGAAGTTAGCCAAGAGAAAAATTGCCATATTGGCACTTCGGCATTTCTTCGGGTATGATTATCAACTGTAAGTATAGAAATTATATATAGGTACTTGACAACAGAAAATATTTTACAGTTTAGGTGGTATGTTGGAACGTACTTCAATTGCCGAAGGTTACGAAAGTTCAATTATAAAATTGAAGTACGTTCCAACATACCACCTAAACTGTAAAATATTTTCTGTTGTCAAGTACCCATATATAATTTCTATACTTACAGTTGATAGCGTGGTCCCGCTGATAGCCACCTCCTTGAGTTCTCCAGGCCGAGGCCCTGAATCAGTTGTACTTCTGCCTCCTTCTGTTTATACACACGACGACCGACGACCGCCGAATTCTCCGATTCTCCGCCGACGGGACGTGTTCTACAGTTGTTTAAAATTAAAATTGCTACCGCGGTGCACATACCATGTGCTCCACGACGTGTTGTAGCTGCTGTTTGTATTGTTTGTACCTACCTAATGTTTATCTCATGTTTTCTAATGCCTAATAAACGAATCAAAAGTGTAACTAATTGTTTTAATTTCTGACTCCCTTAATTTTAGTAGCTAAAACACGGTTATTAAAAAAGAGTGTTTGGGCCGGAAACGAACAACAATAGACCTTGGTATCCACAATACTTCGTATCGCACTCACACCCCAAAGACCTGCGTATGATGAGTGCATACATGTATTCGCAATTCGGTCGAAGTGGACGGGTTCACCGAGCAAGACTATCAAAGACTTGCTCGGCAAGGCTAGTGTGAGGTGGGTGTGTAAATGTGTGTGAACATATGTGTGGGTGACGGGCGTGTGCTGAAATAACTACTAACAACAGAAATGTAACTCAAAAAAATGGTAACTAAAACATAACGGTATTTAAATATTGCTGTATTACAGTAAAAAAACGACAGATAAAATAATAATTAAGCACGGACCGTAACTCGTAAGCCAAAACAGTACGATACGTATAATAATATGTGGCCCTCATCTTGGCCAGACAGAATAAAATATAGGTATAGCTATACCCAGTGACGTATTTAGGGGGGGCTAGAGGGGGCGATCGCCCCGGGCGGCATTTTTATAGGGGCGGCATCAGATTTTTACATAACCCATCTTCTGTTAATGAAAATGAAAATGAAAAATAATATAAATTAGTTTTTTTTTTATCAATAATATAATAATTAAAAAATATTAATTTTTATCAATAATATGACAACACTGTTTATACAGTTATCGCTTATTAGTGACTTATCAAAGTATAGAAAACATTAAAACAATGAATTTTGAATTTTTATACGACATATACCCGTACGTAAATATTGCTCTAAGAATGTATCAATGTTGTCCTGTGTCTAACTGCTCTTCAGAGCGATCGTTTAGTGCACTAAAACGAATTAAAAGTTATTTTCGATTGAGGATGACTGATGAACGACTAAACAGTATCGCCATATTAAACATCGAATCAGATATTACAAAAGGTTTAGATTATGATGATCAGTGGCGTCCGCAGGATTTTTTAATAGGGGGGCTTGAAAATTAGTCACAATTTAATTTTTATTTTGACCAGTCTAATAATTGCAAACGATTATTTGGGGTATTTTAAAATGTTTGTAACTTTTCAACTGATCTGGTAGAAAAAATGCTCTGATCATAAGCTTCGATGCCCAGTGTATGTTTTTGTTAGCAAATTGGATCTAGTTAGTACTTTTAGGAGGTAGAAATTGAAAATTCTTGGTGCTTTTATAAATAATTGGAGAAAAAAAATTGAAAATTTATTTAAATTGTTTGGTAACAAGCTTTGGTTATACCGTCTTAAATTGGATTGTATTTGATTAATTAAAATTTTTCTTCTATGAATGTCAATAAAAAATTAATTATCCGGTCAAAAAGCTTAAAAATGTAATACGTAAGTTTTTTTATTACAGCTAAAATATTAACAATACATAGGCATCATGGCTTTTTTTTTATAAGCATTTATTAAGTTCAAATTTCGTCAAAACCACGGTTAATTTGTAGTTCAAAACTCATAAAATATAAAATATGTATATCTAAGGCTAGACAATTTAATACAAGGTCTTTCATACATATAGTTCATACTTTTACAGAAAAATTACAGATAATTTATGAAAATTGGTATGCAAATACAATGTTTTTTCAAAAATGAATTCATTCTGGTAAGACATATATGAGATTTACTATAGTTGAGAGTTTAAACTTGATTAATATTTTTTTGAAAAAGTAATAATTATACGGGCAATGGGGGGGGGGGGCTTCATCCCATTAGCCTCCCCCTGCGGACGCCACTGATGATGATATAATCAATGAGTTTAGTTCCTTGAAAGCTCGAAAAATGAATATGTAAATTTTAAATATTTATTGTTTTGTAATTATAGTTGATAATAACTAAACCTATTTTATATTAAATATTTAAATGTGATTAATTTAAAAAAATAACATAATGTTTAAAGTTTGAAATCTACTTTTTTTTTTTTTTTACTAACTTTTGTTCTAAAAAGGATACGATAACGGGTTGTCACCGGAAAGTAAGCTCCAACGCTCTCGGTAGTTTGAAAAAGTCAAATAATTTTTTCTGTGGAGGGGTGGGGGGCGGAAAAACATTGGCACCCGGGCGCCAAATTTCTGAATACGTCTCTGGCTAATGGCTATACCGTCGTTTAAGCAGTAAGCTCGTAAAAACTATAATAATAATAATATGTACAAAAACTCTCAAGCTTGCTACTTGTGCCTGTTTAAATAATTTGACACAAAAACAAATATAATAATATAATATATGGCGATTCGAGCCCTTCACACAGGGCCGGACTGGGTCAAAAATGTCTACCGGGATACTAAAAAATCGGCCCACTAAGGTCTAACCTATAAAAACCAAAAAAAACATATGTTTTCATATACAATGATTGTATATTATTTTGAGAATTTGAACACTTAATATTATTAATAAAAATAAAAATTGGTTAGTACCTACAAATAAATGTTATAATTTTTATTTATAATACATAATATGTTTAGACTCCAGAAATCAGAATACACATTGCTTTTAAAAACTCCAATTTACAATATTTAGGATTGTCGATTATTCGCAGTTGAATTGATTGCAATCTCATATTGCGGTCCACACCATATTTCAGGTGCGTTACCCCAGCACCCGTACTTTCAAAATCACGAATTGTAATCACGCAGTATTATGTACTTTATTATGTACAATTTTGTACAACCAAAATTAAATTTCGTACAACACTCATACCCCCCCCCCCCAAAATACCAAAAACATCTTACGGGTGCTGCGGTAACGTTACCCCAGCACCCGGACCATTAAATTTTCACGAATTTCAACTTTGCACCGTACAGTATTATGTACTTTATTTTGTACAATTTTGTACAACCAAAATTAAATTTCGTACAACACTCATACCCCCCCCCCCCAAAAATCCAAATTCATCTTACGGGTGCTGGGGTAACGTTACCGCAGCACCCGTAAGATGAATTTGGATTTTGGGGGGGTATGAGTGTTGTACGAAATTTAATTTTGGTTGTACAAAATTGTACATAATAAAGTACATAATACTGCGTGATTACAATTCGTGATTTTGAAAGTACGGGTGCTGGGGTAACGTACCTCCATATTTCTTTTTCTTTATTTGATGTCCGGATATTAACATTTCAATCTGTGATTCTGTTTCAGATTGAATTTTTTGCACGATTGTAATAAATTAGTGAAGCGCTGAATAAAATATATGAAATAAAAAATTTATAAAATAAAAAATATAAAAATGTATTAGTTGTTCTCGGAAGTTCTGATCTAACACTTTTTCTCTCAACATTTTATTCAGGGCTTCACAAATTTATAACAATGGTTAAATTTGGTTTTTTTTATTCATCTGATATTAGTACGGTTAGGTTAGGTTAGGATTTTGTATTAATAGATTATATTAATCCATTATAGGTGGAACACGACAAATTTGCTATAACTTTAATACATAAGAGTTAAATCATACAGTTACGTACAAACCGCACGGGGTCCGCGATCTACCGCAGGTAGATTGCCTACCTGATAATATACTGCTGCAAATTAGAATTTTTATTCCGGCCAACGAAAAAGTTAAGATACATTTTGAACACCATACACCGAATATTATAAATAACGAATTGAACACAGTTTTAGGCATATAGAGTTGGTACATTGAACGGGAAACGAAGTGCACGGGATCAGCTAGTATATATATATTTTTTTCCAAATATTTTTTTTAAATTTTATGTTTATTAATTTTTATAATATTAGATAGCTTTTTAATTTAAATAAATAATTTTCGTACATACAACTTTTCGAACATATATTTTTCGAACATATATTTTTCGAACATATATATTTTTCGAACAAATAATTTTTCGATGACATTACCATTCGAACAAATAACTTTTCTAACACTCGTCATTCGAAAACATGACCTTCGAACACATGACATTCGAAGACATGACCCGCTCCCAATACATATTAAGTAATTTAAAGTCAATGACAATCCAAACACGTCATAGCCCATGGGTATAAAGAAATTCACAAGACAGACACAAGTAGGTTACTGGTACTCAGTAATAGACCTACAGACAGTATAGACATAGTCACAAGTCAGTAGGTACCTATTCAGTATACCTACCTATACTGACTTTAGTGATAAATGAAAATAATAAATTGTCATCGATATCTGTGATCTGTGCCTGTGCTTGTGGTTTACATATATATAGGGTGGGGTTTGTAGGTTGGTTTATATATTCCAAATACATTTTTAAGAACGATGTATTCAAACCCAAATTTGAACGAGTACCTATTTTTTGAATTATATTATTATATACTAACTACTAAGGATAGGTCCATGATAATCAGTAGCGGACTGGCCCGGTGTGCCACTATTCTATAGCACAGTGGGCCGGTACCAGATTGTAAGTGTTGGGCCGCTACTATTTCTAGCAAATACTGAAATACCTATGTATAACTATAATTTTTGTATTTGAATTTGTTTTTTTTTTGTTATTTTATAGTAATATATTGGACGATTGGGCTGCTATTGCCCATCACAAACTACACAATATAGACACTAGTACACTACCTACCATATAAAAGATAACAAAAACATAATAAATAGATATAAATTATAATTAAATAATATGGATATCAATACAATTAAAAATGTTTTATTTCTGGAAACGTATAACGTTATTGTCCTGTCAGGGATTTTATGCCGTGTGGCGTGTATAGCAACGCATTTATAAAGTAGGTATAAATAAATTCAGATCGAATTAAAAGACTATGGCCAATTTGACTATTTTATTCCTGTCAAATTAGACGAATAATTAGGCTTTAGCTCGGAAAAATTAGCACAAAGCCAAATTTCGGTTTATATAGGATATTTATTTTGTAAATTGATTGAAATTCGTATACCGCACGGTAGAACTGCCGGAAAATAACGAAAATATAGTGAATACAATATTATGAGTAATGAGTAGGTACTAGCCAACGTGGTTGTTTCTAAGTTTAGTATTATTTTATATTTCAATAATTTAAATTTAAAAGAAAATTTTGGGAATGATATGTATTTTATATAATATTATATACCTAAACATACTGTAACAGAATGATCTGAAAAAAATTACACTACTTATATGACTACAGTCATGAAAATGTCATGGATAATAAATAATTTAAGAAATATTCTCATGTCAGGAAATTTCCAAAAACAATATTTTGAAAAAAGTTATTACGTTTAAAATTAATTTGCTTCAAAATAATAATATAAAAAAAAATTTTAAAAAATAAGCTACTTGATTTAAATATACTTTTTTTTATCAAAATGTGTTTAAAAATTAGATTTACAAATTGGGTACTTATTTTAAATTTTTCAAAAAAAAAATTAGGTAGGTACTTACTATATACAATTTTAGATTCCGAGCGGAGTGATGAATGTATTGATTTTCCAATCATGTGTGTTTTTTTTAATTTTAAATTTTTAAATTGTTGTGTCTGCCGTCACTGTTTGGGGTAGTAGAACTGCTTCTATTTTCTTCAACAGTGTCTTGTTCGATGGGAAGGTGAATTAAGTTAGTGTATTCGGGAGGTCAAAATTTAAAATTTCCAATAGTTTTCAGAAGAAAACAGGAATTTTTACGCCTAATACGTTTTTGACAAAATCAACTTTAGTTTTTTTTATAATTCTAAAAAAAATGACCTTAAATACATCAAATTTTGACTGAATGTTTATATTAGAATTTTCTATGAATCATAACATTATCAAGTTTTATTTTGAGCTGTTTTCGGACATTTTCAGTTTCGATTTTATTTTTTTTATTTAAATATCAATAAAATTCTATTTGTTGGGTAAAAACTCTTGAACATTTAATTGAAGGCTCCTAATATAATTTTTTCAAAGGAAGATGAAAAATATGAAAAATCCTAAAATATTAAAAATCAATTCTTATTTTTTAAGCATTTAAAGTTCAAATATTGACAAAATACGCAAAAATGACAAAAATTCACAAATTATGTTTAGCTAGAATCAAATTTTATTCTTAAAACTCAGATTTTAAAATGTTATACAAGATTCATCATAATTTTGTCTACTTTTGTCAAAAAAAAATTTCTACCAGAAAGTCAAATAAAACTTTTATGAGCGATTGAAGTTTAAATTTTTTCAACATTGGATATTCACTCGATTTCTCATATAGATACCTAGCGATTTCTTTATTTTTTGTAATTCAAAAATGAATAACTGTAAATTCATGAAAATTTCACTGAAAGTTCTCCATATACACCATAACAATTTTGAAAATATTTTGACTCATTTTGAGCTGTTTACGGGCAATTTCAAATTTCAATTTGTTTAGTTTTTTTTTTATAAATATCAATAAAATTTTATTTTGTGGGCTAAACAGTGTGAAAATTTAATATAAAGCTCCTGATATATTGTTACTATAGCAGTTTAAAAATATTAAAAATACAAACATAGGCACAATTTTTTTTTATAAGTATTTAAAGTTCGAATTTATCAAAATTTATCAAAATCTCGAAAATTATCAATCATTGTATTTTTAAAAAATTATAAAATGTACAGTTTTCAATTTTTTATAACCATGGATTGTAAATGTAAAACAAAGATTCTCATAAATAGTTCATACTGTA
The DNA here is from genome assembly GCA_949089665.1 of Macrosiphum euphorbiae. Lineage (NCBI taxonomy): Eukaryota > Metazoa > Arthropoda > Insecta > Hemiptera > Aphididae > Macrosiphum > Macrosiphum euphorbiae. The sequence goes on from CARXXK010000003.1 coordinate 76,670,034, forward strand.
ACCAAAAAATCTATAAAATATAGTTGAAGAATATAGTTTTTTTACTGACATTTTTAATTCAAATTTGGACGAAATGACATATTAAAACCAAGAATATTTCGATTTTAGTTATTTTGTTGCAATTTAAAAATATTATTTGTTGCCTGCTGGTATATGAAACTTTTAGAGTATATTGTTATATTTTATAAACACGCAAAGACATTTTCAAATGTGTTCAAAATGTTTTTCTTTAACAATGAATTTAACCTACTATAGTAAATACTATAGTTCCTAATACTGAAATTAAATACCTAAGTACTTTATTCACAATAGTATCATCAAATACTGTATATTAACCGTATTTTCCGTATACAATGATATTATATCATTAAATTCAAATTTAATACCATTCATTACAGTGACCCACTTTTAACCTACTGTACAGCAGAGTGACATCCACTTGCCCACCTTTTTATTGGTGTTATAAATATTATACTGTACTTAAAAAAGTCTATAAATTATTTCAAATAAATATTTAAATGATTAGAACAAGAGTTACCTATTCAATTTGTCGAGTGTTTCTGTTATACATCGTGTATAAGTTCATAAATCATAAGTGCAATTAGAGTAAAAAAAATTGCCCTAAAACACCAAGGGCCGCTAATAAACTTGGAATAGTGGGCCGGAGCAGTCCCAGTCCGCCCCTGATGATAATATAGGTTTGGAAGATTTAGGGGCTATGATGATTTGTAAATTATAGTAATTACTAATTAATACTAATCTATCAATATTTATATTTTTCAAAAACTGTTTAATTAAATACCTAACCGTCCTAACCTATACTAGATTAGGGTTGTTTCTCGTTTAAAAAAAATAAATATGTTGATATTATTTCAGTTTTTAATGGAAGGGGCAAAAGTTATACCATCACAAATGGGTAGGTGACTTAAAAACAACCGCCTGCAAGCACATATTTATATATTATGTTCCTTTTTCCTCATAAAACACATGCATACATACCAACTTACAGGCACGTCCACACACAAAATATAAATATATTCCAACTATTAATTTTAAGATTCATTCATAATCATCATTATGATTTGTCGCAATAAATTCTTAGTATCTACACAATCTAATATGTTCCTATAAATATAAGCATATTTTTGAGCTAATAACTTATATAATATAATAATGGTTAACCGAAAACCACTGGGCAACCCATGGGCTTATTTTAAAATCATAAAATCAGCCAGGGGCAAATTCCCACCTTGCCACCTAACAAATGATACCATTGCACAGAACATTTTTTAAATGGTGTAAAATATCTATGTAAGTACTAAGTACTTGAAAATATAGCCCTTAAGTAAACTTCACAAGTCCAATATAAATGACAGAATATGCGTGTGAATCACCCACACCCAGGATATTATATGATTCAACGTGTTACCCATATTTTATACGTGTTATTTAACACACTTATGGTAATCGGTCAAAATATCCAAACCAAAATATCCAAGGGCAAAATATCCAACGCTCAAAATATCCACGGACAAAATATCCAAAGTATCCGTTTGTCCCAATAACGAATAATGAATTGAGTTTTTAATTGTTGTTGATATAAATATACATAATATTAATAAAGCTTGGTGAGCTTAGCTCTTGGCTAAGTACACGCACCCACGATAAAGGTAAAAAGTAATAACGCTATTTCTAATTTTATTATAAAATAAAATAACATTTTCTATTTTTAAAAAAGCTTTTCTACATTTTTAGAAAATAGTGTAGGTAGTCATTTTTTAGAGACAATTATTTAATATTTTATTCTATTTTATTGTTCGTAATCTGTATTCATAAAAACAAATTATTTTAAATTTTATTTTATATCATTTGACTAACTGGCTAATGTGTGTGCAGTGTGCAGTATATTTTGAGATATTATTACTATACCTACGTAATTCATATATTATGTAATATATTTATACTTACATTATTTAATTATTATTACATATTTTATTTTTATAATTAAATATTTTGGTATTTGAGCTTTTTTATTAGAAAGTACTTAAAGTTTAATGTACTTATTTACGGAAAAACTGATAAATTTGGATATTTTTTCCGTGGATATTTTGACCGTTGGATATTTTGTCCTTGGATATTTTGGTTTGGATATTTAGTCCGTGGATATTTTGTCCTAGAATCCACACTTATACACCATACACGCCATATAAGGGCATAGGCCATAGTTAATCATTAGTATTACTATAGTAGCTATAATATTATATAATTTATACGCAATATAGGTACATCTAGATTCTAAATATTGTATTAACTAACGCAACTAAGAGTTTGCATTTTTAATTAGGTAGGTACCTACTTACTTTAACATTTTCAAAAAAATTATCCACTTAATAATTTAAAAAGAAAGGGGTGTTCTCATTTGAAAAATAAAAGATTTTGTTATCTTAGGACACTCCTTAAAAGTATTGAAAATATGGTTTGTAAGTATAGATTCATTATTAAAGGAAAAAGTAGGGGTGAGCATGCTTATATAGTGTATCATTTTTTATCTATATAGTATATATGTACATATATATAATATATTATAGGTAAACGAGAAAGGTAACACTCTGACTAAACACCAAATCTCGAAAACTACTTGACTTATATAGAGTATGGAAGCTAATTTTGTATGTAATTAATGTTCCTATAATCTGTATAAATAATTAATATTAAAATACATTGCATGTTATTTAAATTATCGATACATCAAAACATTAAAATTAAAATACACAAATCAAAATATATTAACCTTAAAATGTTTTTATATAATATGTTAAAATACTAAATATTATAAGCACATTTATATAAAATAACATTTCTTTAGTACGGGCCACGCCGTGAGAGACAGCTAGTATATCTGTATAGGTATACTAATAATATTAATATATTATACATTATATAAACAATAGTTTCTCTCTAAAGTACCCAATCAAATTATAGATATGACTATATGAGGTATACTCACACTAACAGATTAATGAAAAAATGTAAATATGTCAGCATTAAAATTGCAGAATTCAAACCAGTAGTCACTAATTCGAGGGAGTTCCACCCACCCACACACACACACACTCCAAAAGTTGCCTTAAATTATACAATATGAATATATGATAACTATAAAATAAATGTTACATTGTTATCTGAGATTAAATGTTGTGCTAAAACAAAATGTACCCTTAAAAACTGTTTTGCGAACCTAATCCATTCAATACATAATCGTCTAAGTATTACAATATAATGGTCTTTCATTTTTTAAAAATAATTTTATAATAACCAAAACTAAAACAAAATTCTTAAAAATATACAATAATAGGTTTTAAATTGAAAAAATTAGAAATTTTACAAACATCACTTAGTTATCAGTTATCACTATTACTCCTATAGTTTATATTTTATAAATATTTTTAACTTATAAATGCTATTTTATAGTTGAATAAATTAAACTATATTTATTAGTATTTACGTATTTTTATAAGTTTTAAAATTACCGCCAAAATCTGGGTATTTAAATGACGAAGGAGATTATAGTTAGTATGGGATCTATATGTCTATGAGGTTCTAAATGTCCAAGGGGATCCAGTTGACGTACGGGGATCTACTTGTCGCGGGATCTAGGTGGTACGTAACCGTATAATACACCGGCATATAATTTACGTGAATGTGCGTGTAAATATAGCTACCGTCATATTATATTTAATAAGCCAACAAACGACGACGACGGTGCGTCGATAAATTACGCCACGCAATAATAATAATAATAATATTCTCCTGGTCTAACAAATTGCGATCAGCCGGGCGCGATCGTCTAAGCGATAATATTCCCTATTCCACATAATGATATTAATATTATATTCTACTGCATATTCTAGGTCATTATTTCACCGCAGCGGGATTTTAATATAATCTGTTATGATGGGGCGCGATGTATCCCCCCCCCAAAAAAAAATTAAAAGAGAGGTGCTTTCCATTTTCCTCCACACATTTGGGGTGGGGGGTGTATAGGATCACGATTTCTCCCGCCAACCCCTAAAATGTCCACTTTTAAGAATATGTATTTGTTCGAAATTCCCCTCGCACCTGCAGTAGTATGTAATTTTTGGAAAATTATCATTAGCACAAGCCCCACCAAAAAATAAATCATGTGTGCGCTACTGACCTATAAATGAGGCCGGGGGAGGATATTATAATTGTATAATATACTCAAATAAACAACGTGGATTAGCCAAGCGTAATAACACAATCCTGCATAGTGCATAGTATAAAGTCCATTGGAAATTAATCGTGTACCAAATGATCCTTGACGATTTATATACTATATAATATAGTATAATATATATATTATAGGTACTGCCCTGCAATACATTACCATACTAACGGCAGCTGTATTGAATCAGAATACTCGTCGAAAACTATAGTTTGTTTTAAGAATCAAACACGTCGAAATAACGATCAAAAACTACAAACTGTTATTTGTTATGAATTATGATATAAATATTATAATACGGAGGATCAAAACAGGTGGCATCTCGGAGACTAGCGCAATAATTATAATATACCCGTTATTACGTCATTGCCACAACAATATTTGTCAAATTTTCCATATAACTTTTAGATCTTGCTCAGCAGAACGCTCGTGTATGTTTTATAATAATATTCCAATAAATGGTTCTAAAGTCAAAACACTCAAAACACGTTGTTGTTGGAAATTAAATTTGTTGTTTTAAATTTGGATGAATTGAAAAGCACGGAAAATAGTAAAATAAATTTCCGCATTCAGTATAATATAATATAAGACTATAGAAACAACTAAAAGATATTACAATATAACCATACAAATTGTATATTTTCGAATAATCTAATGAATATATAATATAATAACATAATATATAACAATGTAAGACGTAACCAAAGCGAGAGAGTAAAGAGCGCAAATACCGCACCCAAGAGTGAGACACAAGAGCTTAAAATACTATACAAGAATAATCACAGAAAACAAAATGTATTTCATAGATTATTATTAATATTTACGTTCGATACGTACCTACCTAGCTATTATTGTGTTAAGAGTAAACGAAAAACATTTATAAACAACGAATAGCACAGAACGGCGTGAATTACAGTTTGTCAACAAAAATTCGAATCAAACAGATTAACTCGTAAACAAGTCGACAATTTATGGCTAATTTTATTAATTCATCATTATTGTACGCCGTTCTGTGCTAGTATTTTATTTTAATGTTTGTACAGTTGAACATCTCGACATTTTTTTGAATAAGATATTTTTTCAAGTTGAGACACATAATTTGGGTATTGATTTCACTTTTATATTAAGCCCCAAATTCTATTTTTTCAACCGTGGCCCCTTTTTGGCACAGAACTTTGAGATTGATTTCACATCTTTATTAACACCAAAGTTCTATCTGTTCTCCCAATCTCTTCAACTTACGCACAGAAAGCCTTTTTTACTTCTCCGAAGTAGTTTTTTTGAGGATTTCAATTATTTTTTCGAAGCACGTTTTACTGTGATATACTGATGTTTATATATTATATTATATTTATGGATTAATAAATCGGGTAAAATAACGTATATGTAATAATGTAAATGCACGAGACCTCGGTATCGCAACAACACGAGTACGTAAAAAATATTTTATAATATAATAAAAATAAATAATAATTAATAATAATTCTGCAAACGTAAAACTAGCTAGCTGTAAATAGCTGTTGTTGTGGGTGAGGTTCGCGGTACGGTAGCGGCGTTGGATGACGTTGCTATGACGGACGAAAGAAAAAGACTCACAAAACTGCAGTTTTTAGCTCTGTCTCTCTTGCACTCTGCATTCAACCAATGCGTGCGAGTGAGAGGTCCGAGCGCCGAAACGAAACTTAATGTATAATAGTCTCGCTATCGGTTGTCAAGGTGCTGTTTCTTATCGGTGTTACTTATGCACAGAAAGGAGTCTCTAGCGAGACTCTTCGATTAATTCTACCTTATACATTAATTAAAATACACAAAATTATTTTTCATTACAGTGTTCTTTTCAACAAATAGTGAGCCATAAATATGCATCGTACCACAATATTGGCCGGGGATTCGAAATTACTGCAGTTACCAAGTACTGTAGCACCGGTATCAATATTATTCAACAGTTGTACGGGGTTGCACATTTTAGGTACGATTATTTTGACGTATTATTTATGTTATATTGTATAATATGTTATATTTATATGAATAAATTCCTTAAAATTAGCACAGTCTTATCATTGAGCATACTTCTTATTCCTTATACTATATGGTAGATTGTATGGATAGGCCATAATATTTTGATTTTTCAGTTTCATATATCCCCGAATAATATTTTTAAATTACAACAAAAACAAAGATAGTTAATATTGATTTTAATATTTAATTTCGTCCAAATTTGAATTTAAAATGTCTGTAAAATATAACTGTGTGCATATATTTTTTAGATTTTTTGGTTACAGTATGAATTATTTATGAGAGCCTTTGTTTTAAATTTGCAATCCTTAGCTATAAAAACTGAACATTTTATAATTTATTAATTACAATGATTGATAATTTTCGACATTTTGATAAATTTTGTCAAAATTCGATCTTTAAATGGTTATAAAAAAAAATTGTGCCTATGTATTTTTAATATTTTTCAATTGCTACCGTAACAATATATCAGGAGCCTTGTATTAAATTTTTACGCTTTTTGGCCCAACAGATAAAACTTAATTGATATTTATAGAAAAAAAAAACTAAAAAAATTTAAAACTGAAAATGTCCGTAAACAGCTCAAAAGAGTCGAAATATTTTCAAAATTGTACAGTGTATAGGAAATGCTAATCTGAACATTCAGTGAAATTATCATGTATCTATTATAGTTATTAGTTTTTTAATTACAACAAAATAAGGAAATCGCTACATGAGAAATCAAGTTGAATATCCAATGTTGTAAAAATTTGAATTTCAAACGCTCATAAAAATTTAATTTGACTTTCCGGTAGAGATTTTTTTATTGATAAAAGTAGACAAACTTATGAGTAATCTTGTATTCGATTTTCAAATCTTAGATTTAAAAAGAAAAATTTTTACGAATTCTTAACTCAAAATAATTTGTTAATTTTCGTGATTATTCCATATTTTGTCAATTTTTGAACTTTAAATGCTTATAAAAAAAAACTGTTACTAAGGATTTTTAATATTTTTCATCTGCCTTTGAAACAATATACTTGGAGCCATATACAGTAGTAATGTATTTTCGGGAAAAAAAAAAAAATTTGCAAGACCGCAAGAGTCTTGCAGTGATGGTCTTGTCTTGTTCTTGCAAGTCTAATCTTGGTCTTAGTCTTGCAGCAAGAGTCTTGCGAAACCGCAAGACCAAGACCAATTTTGATCGTCACTAATGCATACTTTAGAAGACCATAGTTAATAACCTAGCTAATCAAAATTGATCATTTGACTGTCAAAATGTTTAGAAAAAAAGCTTTAGCGGAATCCATAAAAAACATAGTGGTTACCATTTGAAAAAATAAAGTCGATTTTATTATTTTTACAACTGCGTGTTTAAAAATGTTGAATATATTATAAAATAAATTGCCTGTTAAAAATAAAGAAACGATTGTCTTTTTTTGTTTTAACGAAATTCCATATCATCGATCCATAGATATCTAATTGTTAAAAAAAACAGCATACAATGACATAAGATACACCCTTTATATTTCGGTAATATACGATTGCGTACGTTTTTACGATTGCGTACGATTTATCTACCTAGGTCTTAAAAACATTACGATTGCGTACGAAAATGAGTGCAACGTTGCCAACATGTACTATTAAATAAAATTAAATTTAAAATAATAATGATATAATTAAAAAAAATCATTATTATAATATTATAGTCAATTAAAAACAATATAAAATATTTGGGTATATAAAATACAAAAATAATACTCATAAGCTATAAATTAAAACGTTGGTATCGATAACCAGTAGTTCCTCCTAAAAAAACCATTTTTATAGTCAACTAAAAACTTAAATTACACAAAATACAAATTATAAGTTATATAAATTAAAACCTTGGTATCGATAACCAGTCCCTGATAAAAAATTTAATACATTACCATCTATTTTAAATTGGTCGTATAGTTTTATAACATGGTTAATTTTTTGCATATCTTTAGATGGAATAGCTTTTTTTATAATTTTTAAAGAATTCTCCATAGTTACCGCACTATTACTTACTAATACTAAAACTAAAATCAGTGACTTATACCGAATGACAAGTTGGTCGCATATAGTTACCGAGGTTTGTTGGTAACTTCTTCATCGCCTAAAAGTGTGCATTAATTTATTGTAAAATACATAATTTATATTAAATTGTATTTAATTGTTCAAAGAATTAATTTATTTGAAAATATAAAAATGTGTTCATTAATAAGTTATTTTTCTGTTTTAAAAATTGTTATCAGCTGAACTTCTACATTTTAAAGTCACTTTTTAGTAGCATTTTCTTGGTTAAAACACATTTTTTTTGTAGCATTGTTGGAAACTTTTTAATGCCTTTACCGTAGGTTTCCAATACATCATTTTCCTATAGCTCTAATAATCAGATAAACCTCATATTATGTAAACTATGTATAGTGTGGTGTCCAGTAAGTTCATCGTATCGGATTGATTGAAGTCTAGATAGTATGGGTTGAAAAATGACCAATGCATTCCAAGTACATAATATGTGGTTCTAAGGCAAAACTTTTATTTTGTATTTTCGCTGTTTTTCGAATTTTTCAGGTAGGTAATTTTATTAATTTGTAGTACTTAGGCGGTTTGTCATGTATAGAGGGGGGTAAGTCGGGGAACTGTCCCGTCTACCCCCCACGTATGTATAGATATTATTTGTGTTTATATCCAAATAAACGATGGCGGCGTCGCGGAAGAATGCGAAAGCAGTTCCCGCGGCGTCGTCGGTTGAAACTGAAAAAAAAAAAAAAAAAAAAAGTACTTAGGCGGCTCCGGCATATCATGTTATAATGAGTAATATTTACGAAATTCACATGACATGAACATTTAGGCTATGTCTATGTGTGAACAATAAATGATCAATCGTACTATGTATGTTTCCGAGAACCGCTGTAATGCCGCATCGGGAAACAACCGCTGGATGTAACTCTCGCAAATGTCATACGGCAACTCGAAAAATGAAATATATTCCTGTTTGCATAACTATAAAAACTACAAAAAGCGGCAGTAAATTAAACACACTTCCTGAGGTTTGATTGTAATTTCAAAAAAATGGTTGAATTTATAAGCTTTCAGACTAATATGTTTTCTAGGAATCACTTTTTTGATTTAAAATCAGATGTGCCCAAAATAAATACAAATTGAATACAATTTTGTAACATGGGATTTTAAAAAAAAAAATCCTTATTTCAAGGTGCTTTGAAATTGAAAATTGACTTCCTAAAAAGCCTAGATATTTTGTCAAAAAGTTCATAGGTACATGATTTAAAAACAAGGTATGATCGTAACTTTTTGACTTTTTACCAGTCGGCAAACGGTCGAATGCTTTTAGTTCGACTAGTCATAACTAAAGTCTACTAAGTCATACCGCAATATTCAGGAATACCAAATATTTATTTTCGTGGGATAAATTTTTATCGCATGCAACAAAGTTTATCACAATTTCAAGAATAGGTATGTTTGTGTATCATTCATTCTATTCGACGGCCGTTTCGGCATGGTCGAAAACCAGGGACAGAAACCGTTACAAATTTTAACGGTTTCGGTTTCGGTTTTGAGAACGGTTTATAAAATTTTCTGGTTTTGGTTTAGGTTTAAAGATCGGTTTTTTAAATTTTTCGGTTTTGGTTTCGGTTTCAAAAAAGGGTTTTTTAAATTTATCAGTTTCAAAAACCACGGTTTTCAAAAATTTTCGGTTACGGTTTTTAGTTTCCAGTAATAATTTTTTTTTTTCAATGGTATCGAGAGTCGATGGAGGTTGTTGGACGTTGGTCGCAGTACTTCTTCCCAATAAGTCACACTACTTCGCCCCTTCCAGTAATATCTATAGACCTGATTTGTATTATCTATTAACTATTAAGGGGAAAGGGCCTGAGCCTCAGGGGTGGCACTGTCTAAGGATACAGATATATTGGGTTCTGATCAAGGGATTGCTAGGAATATATATATAAATATTATATATACATACTCAATAAAGGTATATTATGGTATTATACATATATTTTTAATAACATTGGTAATTTGTATCACCAATTGCCTATAGGAAATAAATAATAATTAATAAGTATACCTACCTAATAACATATTACATGCACACAAATACAATATATTTTTGTATGTTGCAGTAGTTAAGACACTCAGTAAGAAATACTAAATACATGTACACTATAATATTAGATATTATATTATATTATGTAGTACATAATATCTTCTTTCTTTTCAATATAAATTATATAATATGCCTTATGTCTGGGAGGGGGGGATTATAAAAAAAATATGTGCTACGTAAAAAATACAACTGTTTTAATGCACTTTCCATAGTGGTAGGAACTTAAAATTTAAACCATAGCTTCCTTAAAATGGTCTCATGCGATTAATGATAACTGCGGTCTGCGGGACAGCGGGACGGACGCGGATCAGTCGAATACGAAAATACAATTCTAATTAAATAATAATATAGACGAATTCTTCAAATAATAACAATTTACAATACAGATGTGCATAGCCACGCATAGGGGCGATAAAAATAACAATTATGATATTTGTATTTTAATTTAGAATCAACAAATCTAGTAATAAAATATAGGTAGGTAGTATAAATAGAATAATATTCGTAATATCGTATTATTAATATTTCGTAATACTCAGTAATAGCATCGGGAATTTTTCATACATATTAATTCAAATATAATATTCTCTTCGTAGAAAAATACTTGTTTTAACTAGAATTAATAAAAATAAAAATTTAAACAATCTTAGAAAATTCTAAGAAACCGATATTAGTTTTAAATGTTAATCGGTTTTGAAGAACGGTTTTAAGAACGGTTTTAAAATTTTTTGGTTACGGTCTGGGTATTATAAATGGTTTTTTAAATTCTTAGGTTACGGTTCTGGTTTTTTAACCGAGGTTTTAAAGCTCTTGGTTTCGGTTTCGGTTATGGTGTTCAAAAATGCAAAAACCGCGGTTTTAACCGGTTTTTCAGAAAACCGGTTAAACCGGTTTCTGTCCCTGTCGAAAACTTGCCACCCGGAACACTGTTCGGCTACTTGACCGGTATGTACAATTATAACTATTAAACAGAATATTATTATAACCATGATTAACTAACTTAGTTAATCATGATTATAACCGCAAGTCCATAACGTGTAAATACTATGCATATTTTATTTATTAACATAAATTATGTTTTAGTTCACAATAATATTATAGGTAATATAAAAAATAATAATCTTAATTTGTATTATAAGTATACATAATTATAATACATACTTTAAGTAAAAGTAGTACCTACCTATGTAATCCTTGAATATTTTGATTATAGAACCGGTCTCGTGCGCGTTCGTCCACCGTTTGGCTTTAGATACTGTTTATTTTTTGACTGTATATTATCTGTCGTGTGGCTCACGATATTATGTTTTATCGAAAATCCATTTACTCACGGCCATTTACCCTTTCGCCGTCATTGGTGGTAAGTGCAGAAAACACAGTGGGTATTGACGTATATCACTATTGCTACTTTTTTTTTAAATTTTAAATTTGATCACTGGACCGGACAACAACTTAATCATAATTGATATTTTAATAATCACCAATTTTGGATTGTAGGTATATTTCAAACGATCATAAAAATTTAGTTTGACTTTCTTAAGGCCTTTTTTTTTTTGATAAAAGTAGACAAACTTATAAGGAATCATGTATTACATTTTCATATGTTAGATTTAAAAAGAAAAATTTTTATGAATTCTTAACTCAAAGTAATTTGATAATATTCATAATTTTTCCATATTTTGTCAAGATTTGAACTTTAAATGTTTATAAAAAAAACTGTGACTAAAGATTTTTAATATTTTTCAAATGTCAATGTAATGATATAGTAGGAGCCTTATATTAAGTTTATTAAATAACACTTTATTGATAATCATGGAAAAAAAATAAAAAAAAAATTAAATATGAAATTGTCCGTAAACAGCTCAAAATAAGTCAAAATATTTTGAAAATTTTATCGTGCATAGAAAATGCAAATATAAACAACCAGTGGAAATTTCATGTATCTACATGATTATTTGTTTTAAAGTTACACCAAGAGCCAAAAGCGATTTGGTCAAAAACTGATTTTGCGTAAAAATTCTCGTTTTTCCTTAATTTTAATTTTGTTTTTCTTGGCGCTTTTGAAAATTACCGGAATTTTAAAAATTTGATCTCCCCAATCCACCAAAAATATTCACTTTTATAGCAAAGAGATGCTTCGATATACCACTTCAAGGGGGGTTTCTGGTAAAACCATCAGTTATTTCCAAATAATTGGGAAAAACAATAACAAAACATTTTGAAAAAATCAAAATTCATAACTGTTTATTTGTATTTTTATTCAAAAATAAATAACTGTAGAGACTTCATATATTTTCCAAGGATTTATATTAAGCATTTACTATACATGTTATAACTATATGATAAAAATGTTGTTTTGGGTGTAAAAAGCTTGACAATTTATTACAAGGTTTCTCGTAAGATATTCATACAAAATTTGAAAATATCGAAAATACGTAGTCACGAATAATTAAATGCAAATTGTAGAAAATAATTAAGTACACACGTTATGACCTATGACAGTAAAACACGTAGTGAACGATATCGTTGAATTTATTACTCCAACGGATTAGACTACCATTATAGACCGTTACTCGATACCTAGGACAGGGGTCGCCAACCTTTTTGATGTCAAGGGCCAACAAATAAATAGAAAATTGTTCACGGTCTACAATTTGAATACCTATATGGGTATCATATTTAATTTGAAACAAAAATGTAAAATCATATCAAATGTAGTTTATTTAAGTTCATAACTGTTAGGTTTATTAATTTAACAAGGTACCTAACTACAAAAAAAACAACGTCTTAACACGCATGTTCAAGTCCATACTATATCGTAGTTTGTAATTTTTATATAAATTATAAATTTTACTTACGACCACATGCGGCCTTCGCGCTGCAGGTTGCTGACCCCTGATCTAGGGTATGACATTTACCTTACTATTTTCCAATAATATTATAATTATTAGTACAAACCTACTTTAAAGTTTGTTGAATTTATATGAAAATTACGTAAAAGCATATAATATCTTAAAATGTTGGGTTCAAAAATTTCAAAAATGCCTCAAACCAATAATGTTAAAAAACTTTAAAAAAAAAAAGCTTCTTAATTCTTATTCTGATTCAAAAATACATGAAACGTACATGTATTAAGTAAACGGGCATCGCGTAGTATTCGGAAAACAATGCAACAATGCATTGGAAGGTTAATCGAACATTACCTATAGGTACCTAATTGGTAAATCCATATTTATAGGACTGTGGCGTGCGAACTACAATTTCCCTACCCTCTTCAATATAAAAAAAAGGTGGGCAAGTGGGTGTCGCTCTGCTGTACAGTAGGTTACAAGTGGGTCACTGTATAATGGATGGTATTAAATTTGAATTCAATGATCTAATATCATTGTATAAGAAAAACGATTCTGAGCGGTGACGGTATGTCAGTCTAGTATAAGACATATTATATACATATCTATGGTATTAAACAAAAAATTGACCTATAATAGGTACCTATAATAAATTCCAAATTAATCATATCACAATATCCATTAGATACTTGTAACGCGTTATACATCAACAAAAACCGTGATACTATCATAGATATATAATAGTACACTTTAGAAGTTTCAAGTACCCACGAATAATATTATTCAATCACAACAAAATAACTAAAATAGTTATTCTAGGTTTTTTAATATGTAATTTCGTCCAAATTTGAAATTAAAATGTCTGTAAAAAATAAGTGTGTTTATATATTTTTTAGATTTTTTGGTTACAGTATGAATTATTTAAGAGAATCTTTGTTTTAAATTTTCAACTCTTATTTATAAAAACTGAACATTTTATAATTTTTTAATTCCAACGATTGATTATTTTCGAGATTTTGATAAATTTTGTCAAAATTCCAACTTTAAATGCTTATAAAAAAAAATCGTGCTTATGTATTTTTAAAATTTTTCAACTGATATTGTAACAATATATAAGAAAGCTTGTATTCAATTTTCAGACTTTTTGGCCCACCAAATAAAATTTTATTGACAATTATAAAAAAAAAACTAAAAAAATTGAAAACTGAAAATGTCCCTAAACAGCTCAAAAAGAGTCAAAATATTTTCAAAATTGTATGGTGTATAGAAAATGATAATTTAAACATTCAGTGAAATTTTCATGTATCTTCAGTTGTTCGTTTTTGAATTGCAACAAAATAAAGAAATCGCTACATGAGAAATCGAGTGAATATCCAATGTTGTAAAAATTTTAATTTCAAGCGCTCATAAAAATTTAACTTGACTGTCCGGTAGAGATTTTTTTATTGATAAAGGTAGATAATCTTATAAGGAATCTTGTGTTTCATTTTAAAATCTTAGATTTAAAAAGAAAAATTTTTACGAATTCTTAACTCAAAATAATTTGCTAATTTTCGTGATTTTTCCATATTTTGTAAATTTTTGAACTTTAAATGCTTATAAAAAAAATTGTGACTAAGGATTTTTAATATTTTTCATCTGCCTTTGAAACAACATATTAGGAGCCTTCTATTAAATTTTCAAGCTTTCGCAACCAACAAATAAAATTTTATTGATATTTCTAGAAAAAAAACTAAAAAAAATGAAAAATGAAAATGTCCCTAAACAGTTCAAAATAAATCAAAATATTTTGAAAATGTTATCGTGTTTAGAAAATGCAAATATA
Organism: Macrosiphum euphorbiae; assembly: GCA_949089665.1. NCBI lineage: Eukaryota > Metazoa > Arthropoda > Insecta > Hemiptera > Aphididae > Macrosiphum > Macrosiphum euphorbiae. The sequence continues at coordinate 76,685,105 of CARXXK010000003.1, forward strand.
AACAACCAGTGAAAATTTCATGTATTTACGGTCATTTGTTTTAAAGTTACACCAAAATCCAAATTTGATTTTTTGGAAAATCGATTTTGCGTAAAAATTCCCGTTTTTCCTTAATTTTTATGTTGTTTTTCCCGGCGCTTGTGAAAACTACTGGGAAATTTATACTTTTGACCCCCCAAAGTACCAACTAGATTCACTTTCCTATCAGAAAAGGTACTATTGAAGAAAATCGAAGCACTTTTACTGTCCCAAAACGTGATGACAGACACAAAAATATAAATAAAAATATATATAAAAATATAAATAAAATTATAAAAACATACATCATTGTAAAACCAATACATTCATCGCTCCGCTCAGAATCTAAAAAATTACTTTTAGATAGGTACTGAATGGAGCCTGAACCTATTGGTGTACCATTGTGTTGTTTTTTTATTATGAGAAAGAGGTAATTTAAATTATTCACACATATTTAAATAGGGAAATTCGACATAGATATTGTGTCTAAGCCCTAGGCAATAGGCATTAAAGCTTAGGGGTTAAAAGTGTTAAATTTCGTAATAAATAAACAAATTGTGAAAATTTAAAGGAATGTGTCTTTTAATATATGCAACTTTTATTGTTTGGATAGACATTTGGAAATTTGTTATTTTTATATTAACGATCTGAAAATAAATTATTTATTACATAGTCAATATTATACTAATTTTAATAAAAAGCAAACATTTAAATAAGAATTCTATGATTTTGAATTACTACAGTCTGCAGTACCTGTATTGTTTTTATTTATTCAAATATAATTTAATTTTGTTTATTAAGTATGAGAGTTAATACAAATGTGTCCTCGTCATTATCATGTTAGATACAAAATCCAATTTTTTTATTAAGCTTTTAATATTTTTTTTGACGCCCTTAATTTTGCAGTACTTAGGTATATATAGGAATATGCGTAATTTCCTTATAATAGAACAAGTACCTGTAAATGATGGCCTTGAGTCGCGAAACTATTACTGGAAATCGGTGAGTCATGAGTGTAAAATTTAAAGTTCAAACCAAGAGGTAAAAAGTGGTGCCAATTTAGTGTACGTATTAAGTGTACTACAGTATAGTCAACTTAATGGCTGACACTTTGAAGAAAAAGAAACCACCGAGAAAATTTAAATTTTATGATGTTTATTGACACGGTGGACGTATGCGTGATGATAAGTTTTTGACAAATCATTTTTGTGGATCTAATGATGTGTATGTTAGGTACCTACTTGTAAATGTTTTGACTATATTTGTTTGAAAAGATTTATTTTTAGTTATGTTAATGTGTATAATGCGTGCTGCTTAGTTATTAATTTAAGAACATGGATTTAGTCTTTGACCGAGGTGGATATAATGACTAGGTACTCGTATACATAACATGTTGATTAGTCCAAATTACTAAGGTATTTATCTTGTATTCGCATAATAATATTATCATTATTTTATTTTTTAGGATTCGATTTTTATGAACTAAGTTTACTGTTTACGAGTTTGTTTGTTTGCTTAACGTCCTTTGGCTTTTCAGAATAATGCATATTAAGTAATATTACTATACAATATATTGAGTTGACAATCTCGATGCTGTAATGTATCCACTTCACCTGGGGCTCGTATCCCTCGGTGTCGTTCTGTTTATATTAACGAGGTCTCGGAAACTCGACCTCGGTGTGTGATATTATTGCTAGGGATCAAGGTTACCTAATGTAAAGCAAAGTAATCAACGTATATATGTATAAATATGTAACTGTTATTAACTATCGAATCTTATAATATAAAGAACATCAAATAATAGTTATTAGATATACTTATAAATTAGCTTAACTGATTGTTACCGATCGGGCCATGGTGTGTCGACGTGTCGTGGGTGCTGATATCCGATGTGAGTTGAGCTGGCCGTCCACAGGTCCTCTTCAGGTCGTTGTCAGCCCTCGACTTTCACTGTCGACCATTCACTATGACTCTTGACTCTGCTTGTGACTCTCGACTCGTTCCCTCGACTATCAACTCCACTACTGACTCTATCTATTTTTCGCCAGGATTTCCGGTCGGTTATTAACACGATGTCAGCTAAACATCGAGTCAGCATAATATATATTTCATACATATAATATACACATTTTCCATTACTCAGCATATTAGTCGTGCTAGACGTAGGGAGTAATGTACGATGTCGATGACGACATGGTTGTTACAATGCTAATAAGTAATAATTAACCAGTACAGCGTAGGTAGTATAGGTAGGAGACAGTATGTCAGTCTAGGTATAAGACATATTATATACATTATACATATCTATGGTACTAAACCAAAATTTGACCTATAATAGGTAGGTACCTATAATAAATTCCAAAATTAATCATATCAAAATATCCATTAGGTACTTATAACGCGTTATACATCAACAAAAACCGTGATACTATCATAGATATATAATAGTACACTTTAGAAGTTTCAAGTACCCACGAATAATATTATTCAATCACAACAAAATAACTAAAATAGTTATTCTAGGTTTTTTAATATGTAATTTCGTCCAAATTTGAAATTAAAATGTCTGTAAAAATAAGTGTGTTTATATATTTTTTAGATTTTCTGGTTACAGTATGAATTATTTAAGAGAATCTTTGTTTTAAATTTTCAACTCTTAGTTATAAAAACTGAACATTTTATAATTTTTTAATTCCAACGATTGATTATTTTCGAGATTTTGATGAATTTTGTCAAAATTCCAACTTTAAATGCTTATAAAAAAAAATCGTGCTTATGTATTTTTAAAATTTTTCAACTGATATTGTAACAATATATAAGAAAGCTTGTATTCAATTTTCAGACTTTTTGGCCCACCAAATAAAATTTTATTGACAATTATAAAAAAAAAACTAAAAAAATTGAAAACTGAAAATGTCCCTAAACAGCTCAAAAAGAGTCAAAATATTTTCAAAATTGTATGATGTATAGAAAATGCTAATTTAAACATTCAGTGAAATTTTCATGTATCTACAGTTGTTCGTTTTTGAATTACAACAAAATTAGGAAATCGCTACATGAGAAATCGAGTGAATATCCAATGTTGTAAAAATTTTAATTTCAAACGCTCATAAAAATTTAACTTGACTGTCTGGTAGAGATTTTTTTATTGATAAAGGTAGATAATCTTATAAGGAATCTTGTGTTTCATTTTCAAATCTTAGATTTAAAAAGAAAAATTTTTACGAATTCTTAACTCAAAATAATTTGCTAATTTTCGTGATTTTTCCATATTTTGTAAATTTTTGAACTTTAAATGCTTATAAAAAAAAATTGTGACTAAGGATTTTTAATATTTTTCATCTGCCTTTGAAACAACATATTAGGAGCCTTCTATTAAATTTTCAAGCTTTCGCAACCAACAAATAAAATTTTATTGATATTTCTAGAAAAAAAACTAAAAAAAAATGAAAAATGAAAATGTCCCTAAACAGTTCAAAATAAATCAAAATATTTTGAAAATGTTATCGTGTATAGAAAATGCAAATATAAACAACCAGTGAAAATTTCATGTATCTACGGTCATTTGTTTTAAAGTTACACCAAAAACCAAATTCGATTTTTTGGAAAATCGATTTTGCGTAAAAATTCCCGTTTTTCCTTAATTTTTATGTTGTTTTTCCCGGCGCTTGTGAAAACTACTGGAAAATGTTTACTTTTGACCCCCCAAAGTACCAACTAGATTCACTTTCCTATCAGAAAAGGTACTATTGAAGAAAATCGAAGCACTTTTACTGTCCCAAAACGTGATGACAGACACAAAAATATTAAAATATAAATAAAAATATAAAAACATACATCATTGTAAAACCAATACATTCATCGCTCCGCTCAGAATCTAAAATATTTAAGCCACCTTCCGATTTCCGAATCATTTTTTGAGTATTCTTTTAGTAATGTTTTATTTTTTTTTTTTCAAACGCCTGAACCAACACGCTTGTCTCACATGACTAGTGTACTTGGCGAGTATTAATGCCATTTTTGATAGATAATAACTGATGTGAAATCACGTTATGCTTTAAGACTATATAGATACTCCAATAACGGGTGATCATTGATATCAATAATATTGAACGTGTAACGTGTTGGACAGCTTAAGACACCCTGTACACCCAAAACTGTACCTAAAAGCTGGTTTTCATTGTTTACTATTTTGTGCGCAAATGAGTTGTCGTAAATTTAAAAAATATAGTAATATGTGCGCAAATGAGTCTCCACCAAATAATTTATCTGAAAAAAAAATCACTATTAAAAGTAGGGTAAGTCGTATTTTATTTCTAAGTATTTTTAATTTGGTAATAATATTTATCAACTAGGTACTAATTATTGTATTTATAAAACTATAAAGAAAACACATATATCGGGTATTTATCTTAAATTGTAATTTATTAGAATTATGAAAAATATTTTAAAGAAATAACGAAATTTATTTTTCCACGCTATAAAGTATAAATATTACAATTTATTTTTTACTTTTATAATTGATCTTAATTACGACCTCAGCTACTATACTGCTATAATTAGTTATACTTTTAAAAACTATATACAATAATTATTTATATTTTACTTTCAATCAAAGAACGTTTTACTAATTATAACTGCACATAAAATATAAATGGTTTTGTCTTAAATAATTACATTAAAAAAAAAAATAATAATAATAATAATAAATGATTAAAACATTGTATAGAAACTATAGATAATAATAGTACCTAATTTTCCATGTACTTTGTTTTAAACTGTTGATATTAAGTGTTTAAAATTAAACTAAATTTAGTTGGTGTAATAACTCCTCAGTTAAAATTGTTTTACAAGTAAGGAACAACGTGTTTAATTGTTCTTTATTATTATAACAATACTTTTGAAATTGTTTCATCTTCATTAAAATTTTAAATATATATGAATAATGATACCGAATTATTAAGTTTTAAATAACTAAAAATGAGTATTAAAATATAATGTTAATCTTTAAAATATTTAAGGTTTTTATTTTTAATTTCACATTTATAGGGATCACAGGTTTATTTTCTAAAAACAAAAATTTAGCATCTGTCATTTATTCATTTTTACTGTCCAATTTAAAATAACATATTTATGCGTAAAATGTAAAATATTATGTTGTATTTGAATATTTGGTATTATTTAAATAAATTATAAATTAATGGTTAGAAACTTAGAATAACACAACATTCAACTTGAAGACATATTACTGTCATACCTCGAGATATATAATTAACATAAGTTTAATATAACATCATATAATAATAGTGTATCGAGTGATGGCCGTTATCGTATATTCTTTACTTATAATAAGTAATAATAATAATAATAATTATTATTATTATTATTATAGAACGTGTACCTACTACATCTTGCAATCAAATGATAATTGGTTGACCCGTACCCCGTGCTGCAGTAAGTACTAAAATATTTACTAGAATATCACTTACAAGCCGTTTTAATTCATAGACACTTAAAATGCATATGTGCATTATTGAGCTATACAAATTGAGTAGCCTGAGTAGGTGTAGGTGTACTCTAAGTTATAGCGGATAGGTAAATAGTTTAGTAATGTAGAGTAAATATAAGGTTTTATTGATGATAATATTTTTATATTCAATAGATCTTTTTGTCGGATTACCATTTCCAGGTTATCTGTTCGTCGTCAATATTATTATAAGTAGGTAGGTACCTACGTATTTTCATGTGATCAACAAACTATACAAAATATAATAAATAAAATGATTTCAAGTTATGAGTACAAATTTTTCAAATTGTAGATTGATTTTTACAATGTTTAAGAGATCTAATTCTCTAATTGATCTAATTTATATCCCACATACAATTATTGTAATTCTATATTATTAAAAACTATACTTCAATAAGTGTCTAAATTGTTTCGTATGCTGTAGACAGCCATCAATAATATTATAAATTAAAACATAATAATAATTGTATATAATTGTGTACATTTTACTACAGATATAAACTTCAATCTATGACTGAAAAGGATTGAAGTATTAATAAAACAGGCCCTATTTTTTAGTGAACCCCGACACAAAGTGTGTAGTCCGAAATTAGAAATGTGCACTACGGATTTGATAAGTGTGTACTAATGAATAAGACTATAAAAATAAATAGATTATAATTGGTAGGTAATAATGTACAATAATATAGTTTATCTACATAGAACATATTATGTAGTATACTAATATTACCCAAGTATACATAAAATTAAAAAATAATTTTTAAAAATGAAAATCTTTTATGACAGGTAACTACCAAAAATAAATTGTTTTCACTTACATTTTAACAAATTGATATTTACTTCTCTACATTGAATCGCTAATGAATTATTATGAAGGTTGGATAGGTACCTTTAGTTATTTCTGCGTGTTATGATTTTGACTCTCTTAAATTTATAAAAAATTATGCCCCATATTTTACTGAATAAGTTATCAATTTAAATTTATATTCTTGGTCCTCTTTGTCACTGTGTCATAATATCATTGTAAATAAAGTGTGCAGTACGAATTTTTTTGAAAAATAGGGGCTGTAATAAAATATACAACATTTTGTTGTTGAGAGTAGGTACCTACGTAGAGTTATTTAGTATCGTTTTTCAAGTCAAAAGGTTTTAATGCATCACCAATACTGTATAAATATATCGCGGTATGTCTAATCATAAAAATTCAATAAATGCAGGTGGCTCAATATTTGGTGAAAATGTGTGTCGACAATTAACATAGTTTATCCTTATAATATACTGCTGAACAATATTCACTTTGGTTACCTCTGTGTTTGGAGTGTGTCAGACGTCAGTCAATGTCGAATAAAACTTAGATTTTAAAACAATATTATGTTTGATTGTTAAAAATATATATTATAATATTCTATATCTGCGTCAGACTAATATTTCAAATGTCCTAAGTATGGAATTACAGTTTTCTGCAGTTTAGTGGTACCAGTTAATAGTTATCTAATGTGTGAATATCTTAGGTTACAAATTCCACATTTATCGGCAACAGACTGCATTTTAAAATTTAAATGGTATTACAAGTGCAATAACTAAAAATGTACCTTAACACTATTATTATAATGCTTAACAATTTAAAACTATAAGTAACTATTTTAAATATTTCTTTGTTGATTTTCATTTTACAAAAACAATAATTAATTATTTCAATTAAATAACATAATGCAATAGCCAATAAAAATATAAAACAAAATGAAATTTGTTTGCACCAAGAACACTAGGTTTAATTTAAACTTTAAAGTCACGATTTATCATTATAAAATAAAACATACCATTGAATATAAATACTGGTATTTACCTATTAGAGAGGTATTTATAATTGTGTATAAAATAATAAAAGGGTATGGGGTGGCCGAGCGGTCTAACGCGTCGGCTGCGGCGCTGCCGGTCGCGGTTTCGATTCTCGACCACCGGGCGGCATTTTTCTCCGGGCAAGTCACGGTGTCCGGAGAACAAGTGCCGCCATCTCCCACTCCAGGGCATGGCAGAAACCTACGGGTGCCCCATTCGAAATTCTGCCAAAAATACACCCACGTGTAACACACCTACCGTTCCAAAACCTACAGTACCACCCCCCTCCCAATGGCCTATGTTGCCGCGGGATAATTAATAAAAAAAAAAAATAAATAAATAAATAAATGGTATTCTATTGTAAAATTAGTTGTTATTACAACTTTGATAGTATTTTATATTTGTTACTGTGGATTTTCATTATAAGTTTATAACTTAACAATAATTTTAATTTTTCGTTTGGCCACAATCTACACGCCTTACCTACAGAGTATGTGATTTTTGAAATGATAATAATATGTGGGTTAGTATAATCCAAATGATAATTCGGCATTCAAATTATGTGAATACATTATTGGTGGTTCACATATCACATTATAAATTTGTTTTCGTTGTTTTTACAGTCATAAAAAATAGCTAAATATTTTAAATATTAATTATTTTCATCACACCAGGCCACTTCTTATATAAGCAAGCCAGGCCACCGGGCCACTCCGCCCCTGTGTATAATAATAATAATTAAGTAATTTGTCATTAAGATTGCAAAGAGATGTCTTTTTTAACATATGCATTATGCATATTATACACAGGGCCGGAGGTCCCAGTTGCCTGGCTTGCTTATATAATAGTAAGTCCTGGTGTGATGAAAATAATTAATATTTAAAGTATTTAGCTATTTTTGATGACTGTAAAAACAACAAAAACAAATTTATAATTATTGCTTACTTCTTATATAAGCAAGCCAGGGCCCACTGGGCATTGTCCCTCCCATTGCCACTCCGCCTCCGTGTATAATATGTTTATGTTAAAAAAGACATCACTTTGCAATCTTAACGACAAATTACCTAATTATATTATTATTATCATCAATGTTTTATGTGTATATAATTTCTAAACATCTTATAAAAAAAAAAAGTATTAGTATTATATTATAGTACTCGCCACTCGGCAGTCGGCATCTATATAGCGATGTAATGATAAAAGTGGTTTTAGTTTAAAAAGCTGTGGGGTTGTAAATAATATAATATTATGGTTGTCGTTAATGCACGCAGATCTATTTGGAAATGTGTACCTATATTAATATAAGCCACGTCTTATTTTCGTCAGACAGGAGAAGAATAATAATTAATTTCAAAACTAATGAATATACCCATGTACTTATCATTACGTCTTTTTAAAAATAATAATAATAATAAATTCGTATTCACACGACATAAACTATTTTTATCGTAGGGTCAATAATTGTAGAGATATTGTTCAAAAACCGTAAAAAACTAAAAAATTTCACCTAAAATTCAAGATGGTGGACATCGAAGTGATAGTACATTCTTTTTGCTCAATGAGGGCCCTAAGACTAAACTTTTCGCCGAGTTTCAAAACTTTAGTATTTTTTGTAAGGCAAATCCTTTTTTGGAGCCCATATTGACTGGACACTATTTATGAAGTTAAAATATAGAAAAAATCATTAAAATCACAAAAATTGGCAAATTGTTTCGAGTTAAAGATTCATAACTGCATTTTTTTTTATATCTAAGCTTTGAAAGTGTAATACAAGATTCCCCTTAAGTTTTCCTACATTTAACATAAAAAAAAGACTTTACGAGAAAGTCAAATTACTTTTTTACTATAGCGTTTAAAGTCTGATAATGGATATTGTCCGTAAATTAACGAATTCTCATACAAAAACCGTAGATACTTGAAATTTACACTATAATATGTTTATTCTATTATATCCTAAAATGTATTTCAAGCATGACATTATTCATATTTATAGTTAAAATTTAGTTGATTGTACCTTATCTGTAAATCAAAGACCAAAATCTAAATTAGCAAATACAAAACGACAACTTCGATCAAATTATTTTATACACATTTTATTATTATATACATTTTAATACATTAATACAACACATAACGTTATAAATTTAACGTATAAGCAATTTATTTATTTATTTTTCAATTTTGTAATTTTCCGCTGCAAGAAATTCGGCTAGACCACACCCCCATGCACCTGGTCAGTCCGCTTCTGTGCACGATTCAAGTGTATACAACATAAAACCATGGTAAACTGGATCGTATAAAATGAGCGTCATTCATTTGGGCGAATAATCCAAAATGTATCTGAGTAAAGCATATATCATTGGCTTTAGTCATTTTGCACCAAAGTTGACCCAAAATACATACATGTGTAATTTGCACCATTTTTTTAAAATGCGTTTGTAATTTTCCCCAAAACTGGTACGGTTAAAAATGTATTATATTGTCATATAATTTATTATATTATATTTATTATTATTATTTAAAATTTGTATACATATGTATTTTTATTTGATTTTTAAGTAGGATGATTATGTATGTTCTGGAGCACCGCCCCCTTAAATTTTACATGTAAAATCATAGGCTGCTCTGTATAGGCAATTCGAAGTACACGCACCGCTCAAACTTGCATTAATTACTCAATATAGGCAACCCGCAACACACATAAACTCGTCACAAGTCACCCCATCCTACACGTGACTGACATATATTTTACCCCTTCCCCTTCAAATACATTACCTCCCCTTTTATTTACCCCTTAAAAAAAAAAAAATATTCTGATGTATATTTGTATCGACTATTTCGAACTCTTGTCCGACATATATTTTACCCCTTCCTAATCTAATACATTACCTACCTACCCTTTTAAAAAATAAAAATATAATATTCTGATGTACATTTGTATCGACTATATCATACATGCTCATATTATCATATAAGGTAACAACATAACACATATCTAAAAATATTATACCATTTTCAGATTATAATCCCATTAGAATAAACATCTCGCTAAAGCATACACCGGAATGTATCTCAAATATATTATAATATAGTTTACATATATAGGTACATACTTAAATAATTTATATCCAAACAATTATATAAACATCACTATCACAAACTCCTGAACATATGATACAATTTATATAATATATACGATACATAGGTATATTTATACAAATAAATATGTTATAACCAAACACTTACAAACTATAATATACTATGAAACACACGATACCATACGGTACTCATCAGTTTTCATTCTGAACACACGCTCAACATATATACCTATATATTATATACCTTATCATACACACACACACACACACACCACGTACGATTCCAGTATTCCATATAGTACACAAACAAACCCAGTCCTTTATTCATTCAATTACATATGAACTCTCATACACATACATACATACATACATACATACAAACATACATAAAAATAGTATACAATTTTCTTATTATATAATTACATACGAAAAAACGAATCGCTTAAGCATACGTTATACACCGGAATGTATCTCAAACACACACATACATAAACTTCTAAAAAATTATATTTTTCAAAATATACACGTTAAAGTATAGAGATATTCGTAGACATTCTTCTACCTGACAACATACAGAAATATATATAATATACGGGCAACCGTTTACAGATGTCGATGAGTTTCGTACATCCTTTTCTCTAGCACATACATGCACATACACTCATATAATAACCATAGGTTAGTTCATACATATTTAGATACTCACATATTATATACATATTTGTATAATATTCTGAGCACCTTTTTACAGGGAAGTTTCATCAGTTTAAGCGTTGTGTTCCACCGTGTAACACAATATTTCAAAAAGTATTATTACATTCATTATAACAAACAACTAAAACATACTATAATACTTACATATTATTGTATTATATAATATATAATCATTTATTCCCATACATGGCACATATATACAGAATTCATACATAAATAGGTACTTTCATATTATATACACCATCACACACATCTAATCTTGTTATATAACTTACATATCAATATAAGACACTTTGTTACATATAGACACACTCATACATGAAATACATACTTTAAAATACTTAGTCACATTTACATAGATGCATTTAAACATTCCAATACATCCACCCTAAAAAGTATTTTCAAAAGTACAACATCGCTCATCAATTGGTTATACCTATTACTACAAAACTGTTATGCCCAATAATCATCTAGATAGTTCAATTCTATTAGATGAGACCATAGTACCTAAGCTTAAACACGCATATTATAGAAAAATATCTCAATTAAAATAGGTAGATCTACCTATATTTTATTCAGCTCAGAGGATTACTCGACAACATACACAACATTATATATTTATGACACACAATATTATATATTTATATAACTAGTAGGTATATACAGACTAAGGATAATAGAAGATATTATCGACTCTGAGGGTCTCAGACGTCGTCTTCGAGATAGTTTGATCACTAAATGCAAAAATAAAACTATCATATTTTGACTTCACCGTTGATACAGTACATGTCATGTTAGAAATAATACAACATTTATTTTATTAAATTTGAATTAAACACAAATATGCTTATGCATCCTTACTTTTCATTTTAACCATATCAACTAGTCTATATTATATTTACCTAAACTCGCCTTATATTATATATTAAGGAATTATTATTTCCAAAATATTTACTTTTTAGTATAGAGTTGTATATAGTATATATATTATTAGATATTATACCATATAACCACAGAATAGATTAAATCTTACATCTCACTACCGACATATACATATTATAACTCATGCATGTGCATGGGAAAAACACAAGCGTTTCCAGTCGCCGTCACCACCAACGAAACCCCATTCGACTCGAGCAAAACGTATATTATGTGAAAACGCATGGAACTTACATATCACTCAAGTGACCGACACATATTATATATATTTTATCAGCGCATACTTACAACAGTCATATCACTTGTATAATATTTGTATTTTACCGTGTGTATACATACACACAGGCATATCACCTCCGCTATATATCATTGTATAAGTTATAATATCGGAAAATTAAGAACTATTAACAATATCTCTCATTTCAATAGATAGGTACTTTATACGGTTTATTACAAGAATCTCGAAATAGGTACCTACACAATAATTAACGTTACATCTATAGTATTATAGTAACATCTTTATCAATAAAACATTTATAAATCTTCATGTTATTAGTCATTTTCCATACACACTCATGCTACAATGAGCATATAGGTGGGAGCGTACATACATTCTTATATCTTTATATATATATATATACAGGGTGTAACAGATAGAACTGACTTTTGGAATAACTTTTGTTATGATCATTATTTTTAATTTTTTTTTTTTATATATAATTTATAGCCACTTGTTCTACACGTGTAAGAGGAAAAAAATTATTTTTATTTTTTTATACTAAAAATAAAAAATTTTAAATTTGACTTAAATTTTTTTGAATAAATTCAAAATAGCAAACTTGTGAATCTGATTTTAAGAACGATTTGGATGGTAAAAACATTTATCTAAGTCTAGTAGTTTATTTTTTAGAATTTTTTTAAATATCAATATTTTTTTGATAAAATAAATTTGGAACGCAATAGCTTTTTTAAAAATATTATTTTTGGAAATTTTATAACATGGGTATATTCTTAAAACTATTTACTAATCATATAATTTCAACAATTTTTGTCATACATTTAAGTAGCATCAATTTTTTTTTTTTTTTGGTCAGTTCTTTCTGTTACACACTGTATATATACAATACTATTAGGCCAACCTATCATGAATAATATTACAGATACTTACTTATATTTTTAATCAATCATATATACATTGAAATATTGTATGAGATTACATTAGACTAAAATCATAGCTTATATATACATACATGGATTATAGGTATTTAAGAGAAAAAATAAATCTCTTACTGTTATTATTGTACTATTATTCGTCAAGTGCAGCGAGAATTAAGTAAAAAATATTATAATCGAGCCACCACCTATTTCTACAGTTACATGAACATGTGAAACATAGTACGATATGCAAACCCACATTAAATCATTATATACAGATATGTATTTTCGACATTACAAACACCTAAACATATTATATGGATTACATAAATATATAAAGAGCATATAAACATTCATATATATACCTCAATAAGTCGCCTACATATAGGCATACACATATTTACATACACACATACTAGTATAATAACCTTACATATTCTTATATCATTAAACAGTATGCATACATACATACGTACATAGATATATATTTAATTAAACAGCATTCATGCATACATATAGACTCGATCTATTATTCCAAATAATAATTTACACAAAATATTTTCGATATATAATTTATTTGATACCTAATTTCTTAAACATATATTAATTATTATATATTAACAGTTGATACATAAAATATATCACAACGTAGACATGCATACTGATACAACGCTGTCCAATATACAGCAATTAAATGCAATATAGGACCTACTCATACATAATTTACTCATTTTTTCGTTAAATACGTAGGTAGAATTTATGCTGAAATCTAAAAATGTACTCATCAATGTGAATATACGTTAAAATGTACTAATTTCGATAAAAACATAGATGTCTGTGTGTAAATACAAAAATATTGCTAAAATATGTAAAAATATCATAATTTTAATAAAGCATATGGAAACATTACAATATTTTAGTGAAAAATAGGGAATAATATCATAATTTCATTAAAACCATGTAATATTATAAAAAATATCATATCCCTACCTAATTACCATCAAAGGCATATATACAGTTTAGTTATTAAGTGTATCTAAATGCATGAACACCATTATAACGAGTCTAAACGGTTGATACATATCGTTGCACTTGATAATATAATTATAAGTTCATATAATATTATATGAACTTTTTTGATTGCTTCATTTTCAGTAGATAAACCCATGTACTATTTACATATATTTATCACACAATTCTAATACAGCTTAAAGTCTAGAATATCATATTAAGAATTCTTAAAAGCATTACATGAAAAACCGTATTTATTTCAAAGATGAAACAAATTCATATTTAAATTCCATGGTATTAATAATAAAAAGCATAAGTACTATTATATAGTTGTCTTCATCACATATTAGCAAAAACAAAATAAAATGTAGGTACGTTAAGCGGTGATAACTTTCCACTTAATGATTTCATATATAGAAAACCATATATATTTAAATTACTTTTAATGCATATCTTATACACATAGCCCAGCATTTATTTTGTACAACATTATAGAAATGTATTATTTGTACAGTTATATACTACTATGGATGCTTATTACTTATACTTTTCATGTATTATTCCATATACTTTGTAAAATAATGATGAAATCACTTGTATATTGCTATCACAAGCTTGGAAATATATTTGAAAAAATCATGATTTTTCAGGAAAATCGGTAAAAATATGCTAATTTCTCCCAAATTATGATAATATTATAATTTTGATAAAATCTTATACAAATATAATTTCTATGTCAAGATCATGTCTAAAATATTGAAATTCTTAATAATAACATATAACTATAGTTTGTAAATCAATCCATCAATCATATCGCGTTAGATATTAAATGCAACTATACACTATAACAGAAATATTTTAGTTCTAAATAGTCGACTTACTTCTCTTCAATCTACACTATAATATGATATTATATCTAGTTTTATGACTCATACATTATATTATGTTAAAACATGTACACATATTTTCACAAGTTCAATAAAAATGTGTTCAATTGTAATTATCATAATCTCACTGTAAATATATATAAATATATATATAACTAATATATTTTACCTTTAAAAATCAGTACATTCATAGATACCTTTGCTAGAAGTTATTATTTTTGTTTAAATATCATAAAAACTGTATTCATAGAGCCACACTCATCAGCTATATAATATAACACCCATACTATCATCAAAATTTTCACTGATTTTCATCACTAAACCTGTATCGAAATACACAAACCTATGACACGTCGGTCAAAAATAAAGCATTGATTTTTAGATATATATTTTTATATATATATTTTTTTTTTGATTTTCCATCAATGTAACATAGAAATCGTATATTTGTCTCCAATTATCGTTAAATATATGAGAGTATTTATGCTGAACCATACCCTATCGCTTATATTATAATAAATCATATGATAGGTGGGTTGGTACAGATTATATCTTATATGCATCACTTAACACTCATTTTACACAAAATATTAGGAATTTATTTTTAAGTTTTTCGACTAGATACATTATATATATATATAAATATTTTATACACTATTGTATTTACTTCATAAATAATGTAAAGCATAATATGTATATTACCATCACAAGTCAGGATATATCTTACCATATTGTATAGTAGATATAAATTAATAAATTAGTCATAGCTTGATTTTATATAGGTATAATATATTAATATGCATATTGAATATTCATACTATTACATTTCTATATTCGTTGTAAATATCACCATTTCGATCGTAAATATCAACATACTGATAGTAAATATAAACATATTTACACTCCAATACATTTAGACACTATACAGATCTTAATAAAACTATATTAATAAGACGATACTTAAATATTAAAAACCTATACAAAAATGTATAATTTCAACAGTCTGCAATGCTGATATAAATAATATACCTAGCTTTTATTGTATTCGACTTTACTCTAATTAAATATTAATTGAAGGGTGTACAGTTTTGTATAATAATATCATATTTTCAATGAAAATATATACAAACTTCATATTCATATTAAAAATCAGTAGGTTTCAAATAAAAATCATATTAGATGTAACCATATTATGATAAATATTATATTTTTTAGTTGTCATAAATATAATCATTTCGATCGTAAATATCAGCATATTAATCGTAAATATAAACATATTTGTTTCTCGACACATATGGGTACTATACAGGTCTTGATAAAAATATGAGACAAAAAGTAAATACCTATTTTAAATCTCACAAAAATTTATAATTTCAACAGTCTACAAAACATAATATATAAATATAAGTTTTACTGTTTCGACTTTAATCTAAATAATTAATACACAAATTTTATTTGTATAATAATATCATATTTTCACTGAAAATATATACATGCTTCATTTTCATATTGGTACATTCATAGATACCTTTGCTAAAAGTTATTATTTTTCTTTAAATTTCATAAAAACTGTATTCATAGAACCAAATTCATCAGCTATATAATATAACACCTATACTATCATTAAAATTTTCATTGATTTTCACACTATACCTGTCTCGAAATAACAACCCTATAACACGTTGGTTAAGAATGATTTTCAGATTAAATATAAGACCACTATATTTTTTATGATTTTCCATCAATGTAACATAGAAATCGTATATTTGTCTCCAATTATGGTTAAATACATGAGGGTATATTTATACTGATATCATACCCGATCGCTTAGGTATATAATAAAGCATATGATAGGTGGGTTGGTACAGATTATATCTTATATGCATCACTTAACACTCATTTTTCACAAAATACTAGGAATTTATTTTTAAGTTTTTCGACTAGATACATAAATATTTTATACATTATTCTATTTACTTTATAAATAATGTAAAGCACATGTATATTACCATCACAAGTTAGAATATATCTTGCAATTTTCAGTAGATATTAAATAATTAGTCATAGTTTGATTTATATAGGTATAATATATATTCATACTATTATATTTCTATATTCGTTGTAAGTATAAACATATTTTTTACTCCAACACATATAGACACTATATATATCTTGATAAAACTATCTTAATAAGACGATACGTAATAAATAAAGATATCACAAAAATTTATAATTTTACCAGTCTACAACGCTGATATAAATATAGCTTTTATTGTATTCGACTTTACTCTAAATAATTGATATGTACACATATTTGTATAATAATATCATATTTTCAATGAAAATATACACAAACTTCAAATTAATATTAAAATCAGCAGACTTTCAAATAAAAATCATATTAGATGTATCCATATGATAAATATTATATTTCTAATTTATTACGAATTTATATAACAAAATCATATTTTCACTGAAAATATATACAAACTTTTTCCTATGTTATTTTAATACATAGCTAACAAAGTTCAAAATATTAACAAATAACATACACGAAGCTAACCTAGTGTTTCTTTTTGTTAATATTTTGAACTTTGTTAGCTAGCTATGTATTAAAATAACATAGGAAACTGTACATAGCGAATACATTATGTATAACAGTTTATGATGATAATGATTAGGTACATGTGTTTTATTGAAATTACAACATTTGTAAATAGTTTATATTTGGATAAATGCATAATATAGATACATCTAATATGATTTTTATTTGAAAATCTGGTAATTTTTAATATGAAGTTTGTATATATTTTCAGTGAAAATATGATTTTGTTATATAAATTCGTAATAAATTAGAAATATAATATTTATCATATGGATACATCTAATATGATTTTTATTTGAAAGTCTGCTGATTTTAATATTAATTTGAAGTTTGTGTATATTTTCATTGAAAATATGATATTATTATACAAATATGTGTACATATCAATTATTTAGAGTAAAGTCGAATACAATAAAAGCTATATTTATATCAGCGTTGTAGACTGGTAAAATTATAAATTTTTGTGATATCTTTATTTATTACGTATCGTCTTATTAAGATAGTTTTATCAAGATATATATAGTGTCTATATGTGTTGGAGTAAAAAATATGTTTATATTTACGATCAGTATGTTGATACTTACAACGAATATAGAAATATAATAGTATGAATATATATTATACCTATATAAATCAAACTATGACTAATTATTTAATATCTACTGAAAATTGCAAGATATATTCTAACTTGTGATGGTAATATACATGTGCTTTACATTATTTATAAAGTAAATAGAATAATGTATAAAATATTTATGTATCTAGTCGAAAAACTTAAAAATAAATTCCTAGTATTTTGTGAAAAATGAGTGTTAAGTGATGCATATAAGATATAATCTGTACCAACCCACCTATCATATGCTTTATTATATACCTAAGCGATCGGGTATGATATCAGTATAAATATACCCTCATGTATTTAACCATAATTGGAGACAAATATACGATTTCTATGTTACATTGATGGAAAATCATAAAAAATATAGTGGTCTTATATTTAATCTGAAAATCATTCTTAACCAACGTGTTATAGGGTTGTTATTTCGAGACAGGTATAGTGTGAAAATCAATGAAAATTTTAATGATAGTATAGGTGTTATATTATATAGCTGATGAATTTGGTTCTATGAATACAGTTTTTATGAAATTTAAAGAAAAATAATAACTTTTAGCAAAGGTATCTATGAATGTACCAATATGAAAATGAAGCATGTATATATTTTCAGTGAAAATATGATATTATTATACAAATAAAATTTGTGTATTAATTATTTAGATTAAAGTCGAAACAGTAAAACTTATATTTATATATTATGTTTTGTAGACTGTTGAAATTATAAATTTTTGTGAGATTTAAAATAGGTATTTACTTTTTGTCTCATATTTTTATCAAGACCTGTATAGTACCCATATGTGTCGAGAAACAAATATGTTTATATTTACGATTAATATGCTGATATTTACGATCGAAATGATTATATTTATGACAACTAAAAAATATAATATTTATCATAATATGGTTACATCTAATATGATTTTTATTTGAAACCTACTGATTTTTAATATGAATATGAAGTTTGTATATATTTTCATTGAAAATATGATATTATTATACAAAACTGTACACCCTTCAATTAATATTTAATTAGAGTAAAGTCGAATACAATAAAAGCTAGGTATATTATTTATATCAGCATTGCAGACTGTTGAAATTATACATTTTTGTATAGGTTTTTAATATTTAAGTATCGTCTTATTAATATAGTTTTATTAAGATCTGTATAGTGTCTAAATGTATTGGAGTGTAAATATGTTTATATTTACTATCAGTATGTTGATATTTACGATCGAAATGGTGATATTTACAACGAATATAGAAATGTAATAGTATGAATATTCAATATGCATATTAATATATTATACCTATATAAAATCAAGCTATGACTAATTTATTAATTTATATCTACTATACAATATGGTAAGATATATCCTGACTTGTGATGGTAATATACATATTATGCTTTACATTATTTATGAAGTAAATACAATAGTGTATAAAATATTTATATATATATATAATGTATCTAGTCGAAAAACTTAAAAATAAATTCCTAATATTTTGTGTAAAATGAGTGTTAAGTGATGCATATAAGATATAATCTGTACCAACCCACCTATCATATGATTTATTATAATATAAGCGATAGGGTATGGTTCAGCATAAATACTCTCATATATTTAACGATAATTGGAGACAAATATACGATTTCTATGTTACATTGATGGAAAATCAAAAAAAAAATATATATATAAAAATATATATCTAAAAATCAATGCTTTATTTTTGACCGACGTGTTATAGGTTTGTGTATTTCGATACAGGTTTAGTGATGAAAATCAGTGAAAATTTTGATGATAGTATGGGTGTTATATTATATAGCTGATGAGTGTGGCTCTATGAATACAGTTTTTATGATATTTAAACAAAAATAATAACTTCTAGCAAAGGTATCTATGAATGTACTGATTTTTAAAGGTAAAATATATTAGTTATATATATATTTATATATATTTACAGTGAGATTATGATAATTACAATTGAACACATTTTTATTGAACTTGTGAAAATATGTGTACATGTTTTAACATAATATAATGTATGAGTCATAAAACTAGATATAATATCATATTATAGTGTAGATTGAAGAGAAGTAAGTCGACTATTTAGAACTAAAATATTTCTGTTATAGTGTATAGTTGCATTTAATATCTAACGCGATATGATTGATGGATTGATTTACAAACTATAGTTATATGTTATTATTAAGAATTTCAATATTTTAGACATGATCTTGACATAGAAATTATATTTGTATAAGATTTTATCAAAATTATAATATTATCATAATTTGGGAGAAATTAGCATATTTTTACCGATTTTCCTGAAAAATCATGATTTTTTCAAATATATTTCCAAGCTTGTGATAGCAATATACAAGTGATTTCATCATTATTTTACAAAGTATATGGAATAATACATGAAAAGTATAAGTAATAAGCATCCATAGTAGTATATAACTGTACAAATAATACATTTCTATAATGTTGTACAAAATAAATGCTGGGCTATGTGTATAAGATATGCATTAAAAGTAATTTAAATATATATGGTTTTCTATATATGAAATCATTAAGTGGAAAGTTATCACCGCTTAACGTACCTACATTTTATTTTGTTTTTGCTAATATGTGATGAAGACAACTATATAATAGTACTTATGCTTTTTATTATTAATACCATGGAATTTAAATATGAATTTGTTTCATCTTTGAAATAAATACGGTTTTTCATGTAATGCTTTTAAGAATTCTTAATATGATATTCTAGACTTTAAGCTGTATTAGAATTGTGTGATAAATATATGTAAATAGTACATGGGTTTATCTACTGAAAATGAAGCAATCAAAAAAGTTCATATAATATTATATGAACTTATAATTATATTATCAAGTGCAACGATATGTATCAACCGTTTAGACTCGTTATAATGGTGTTCATGCATTTAGATACACTTAATAACTAAACTGTATATATGCCTTTGATGGTAATTAGGTAGGGATATGATATTTTTTATAATATTACATGGTTTTAATGAAATTATGATATTATTCCCTATTTTTCACTAAAATATTGTAATGTTTCCATATGCTTTATTAAAATTATGATATTTTTACATATTTTAGCAATATTTTTGTATTTACACACAGACATCTATGTTTTTATCGAAATTAGTACATTTTAACGTATATTCACATTGATGAGTACATTTTTAGATTTCAGCATAAATTCTACCTACGTATTTAACGAAAAAATGAGTAAATTATGTATGAGTAGGTCCTATATTGCATTTAATTGCTGTATATTGGACAGCGTTGTATCAGTATGCATGTCTACGTTGTGATATATTTTATGTATCAACTGTTAATATATAATAATTAATATATGTTTAAGAAATTAGGTATCAAATAAATTATATATCGAAAATATTTTGTGTAAATTATTATTTGGAATAATAGATCGAGTCTATATGTATGCATGAATGCTGTTTAATTAAATATATATCTATGTACGTATGTATGTATGCATACTGTTTAATGATATAAGAATATGTAAGGTTATTATACTAGTATGTGTGTATGTAAATATGTGTATGCCTATATGTAGGCGACTTATTGAGGTATATATATGAATGTTTATATGCTCTTTATATATTTATGTAATCCATATAATATGTTTAGGTGTTTGTAATGTCGAAAATACATATCTGTATATAATGATTTAATGTGGGTTTGCATATCGTACTATGTTTCACATGTTCATGTAACTGTAGAAATAGGTGGTGGCTCGATTATAATATTTTTTACTTAATTCTCGCTGCACTTGACGAATAATAGTACAATAATAACAGTAAGAGATTTATTTTTTCTCTTAAATACCTATAATCCATGTATGTATATATAAGCTATGATTTTAGTCTAATGTAATCTCATACAATATTTCAATGTATATATGATTGATTAAAAATATAAGTAAGTATCTGTAATATTATTCATGATAGGTTGGCCTAATAGTATTGTATATATACAGTGTGTAACAGAAAGAACTGACCAAAAAAAAAAAAAATTGATGCTACTTAAATGTATGACAAAAATTGTTGAAATTATATGATTAGTAAATAGTTTTAAGAATATACCCATGTTATAAAATTTCCAAAAATAATATTTTTAAAAAAGCTATTGCGTTCCAAATTTATTTTATCAAAAAAATATTGATATTTAAAAAAATTCTAAAAAATAAACTACTAGACTTAGATAAATGTTTTTACCATCCAAATCGTTCTTAAAATCAGATTCACAAGTTTGCTATTTTGAATTTATTCAAAAAAATTTAAGTCAAATTTAAAATTTTTTATTTTTAGTATAAAAAAATAAAAATAATTTTTTTCCTCTTACACGTGTAGAACAAGTGGCTATAAATTATATATAAAAAAAAAAAATTAAAAATAATGATCATAACAAAAGTTATTCCAAAAGTCAGTTCTATCTGTTACACCCTGTATATATATATATATAAAGATATAAGAATGTATGTACGCTCCCACCTATATGCTCATTGTAGCATGAGTGTGTATGGAAAATGACTAATAACATGAAGATTTATAAATGTTTTATTGATAAAGATGTTACTATAATACTATAGATGTAACGTTAATTATTGTGTAGGTACCTATTTCGAGATTCTTGTAATAAACCGTATAAAGTACCTATCTATTGAAATGAGAGATATTGTTAATAGTTCTTAATTTTCCGATATTATAACTTATACAATGATATATAGCGGAGGTGATATGCCTGTGTGTATGTATACACACGGTAAAATACAAATATTATACAAGTGATATGACTGTTGTAAGTATGCGCTGATAAAATATATATAATATGTGTCGGTCACTTGAGTGATATGTAAGTTCCATGCGTTTTCACATAATATACGTTTTGCTCGAGTCGAATGGGGTTTCGTTGGTGGTGACGGCGACTGGAAACGCTTGTGTTTTTCCCATGCACATGCATGAGTTATAATATGTATATGTCGGTAGTGAGATGTAAGATTTAATCTATTCTGTGGTTATATGGTATAATATCTAATAATATATATACTATATACAACTCTATACTAAAAAGTAAATATTTTGGAAATAATAATTCCTTAATATATAATATAAGGCGAGTTTAGGTAAATATAATATAGACTAGTTGATATGGTTAAAATGAAAAGTAAGGATGCATAAGCATATTTGTGTTTAATTCAAATTTAATAAAATAAATGTTGTATTATTTCTAACATGACATGTACTGTATCAACGGTGAAGTCAAAATATGATAGTTTTATTTTTGCATTTAGTGATCAAACTATCTCGAAGACGACGTCTGAGACCCTCAGAGTCGATAATATCTTCTATTATCCTTAGTCTGTATATACCTACTAGTTATATAAATATATAATATTTTGTGTCATAAATATATAATGTTGTGTATGTTGTCGAGTAATCCTCTGAGCTGAATAAAATATAGGTAGATCTACCTATTTTAATTGAGATATTTTTCTATAATATGCGTGTTTAAGCTTAGGTACTATGGTCTCATCTAATAGAATTGAACTATCTAGATGATTATTGGGCATAACAGTTTTGTAGTAATAGGTATAACCAATTGATGAGCGATGTTGTACTTTTGAAAATACTTTTTAGGGTGGATGTATTGGAATGTTTAAATGCATCTATGTAAATGTGACTAAGTATTTTAAAGTATGTATTTCATGTATGAGTGTGTCTATATGTAACAAAGTGTCTTATATTGATATGTAAGTTATATAACAAGATTAGATGTGTGTGATGGTGTATATAATATGAAAGTACCTATTTATGTATGAATTCTGTATATATGTGCCATGTATGGGAATAAATGATTATATATTATATAATACAATAATATGTAAGTATTATAGTATGTTTTAGTTGTTTGTTATAATGAATGTAATAATACTTTTTGAAATATTGTGTTACACGGTGGAACACAACGCTTAAACTGATGAAACTTCCCTGTAAAAAGGTGCTCAGAATATTATACAAATATGTATATAATATGTGAGTATCTAAATATGTATGAACTAACCTATGGTTATTATATGAGTGTATGTGCATGTATGTGCTAGAGAAAAGGATGTACGAAACTCATCGACATCTGTAAACGGTTGCCCGTATATTATATATATTTCTGTATGTTGTCAGGTAGAAGAATGTCTACGAATATCTCTATACTTTAACGTGTATATTTTGAAAAATATAATTTTTACAAGTTTATGTATGTGTGTGTTTGAGATACATTCCGGTGTATAACGTATGCTTAAGCGATTCGTTTTTTCGTATGTAATTATATAATAAGAAAATTGTATACTATTTTTATGTATGTTTGTATGTATGTATGTATGTATGTATGTGTATGAGAGTTCATATGTAATTGAATGAATAAAGGACTGGGTTTGTTTGTGTACTATATGGAATACTGGAATCGTACGTGGTGTGTGTGTGTGTGTGTGTATGATAAGGTATATAATATATAGGTATATATGTTGAGCGTGTGTTCAGAATGAAAACTGATGAGTACCGTATGGTATCGTGTGTTTCATAGTATATTATAGTTTGTAAGTGTTTGGTTATAACATATTTATTTGTATAAATATACCTATGTATCGTATATATTATATAAATTGTATCATATGTTCAGGAGTTTGTGATAGTGATGTTTATATAATTGTTTGGATATAAATTATTTAAGTATGTACCTATATATGTAAACTATATTATAATATATTTGAGATACATTCCGGTGTATGCTTTAGCGAGATGTTTATTCTAATGGGATTATAATCTGAAAATGGTATAATATTTTTAGATATGTGTTATGTTGTTACCTTATATGATAATATGAGCATGTATGATATAGTCGATACAAATGTACATCAGAATATTATATTTTTATTTTTTAAAAGGGTAGGTAGGTAATGTATTAGATTAGGAAGGGGTAAAATATATGTCGGACAAGAGTTCGACACTAGTCGATACAAACTATCATCAGAATCTTTATTTTTTTTTTTAAGGGGTAAATAAAAGGGGAGGTAATGTATTTGGAGGGGAAGGGGTAAAATATCTGTCCGTCACGTGTCGGATGGGGTGACTTGTGACGCGTTTATGGTGTGTTGCGGGTGCCTATATTGAGTCATTAATGCAGTTTGAGCGGTGCGTGTACTGCGAATTGCCTATCCAGAGCAGCCTATGATTTTACATGTAAATTGTAAGGGGGCGGTGCTCCAGAACATAC